>JAXGGA010007843.1:0-60200 GCA_038373865.1 Uloborus plumipes | reverse complement strand
ATTATACAGTATAATTACAATTTTACTAAGTTTATCACTATAAAATTTACCGTATTATACTGTGAAATTAGCAATTGTTACAGTTGTTATTCACTAAAATTAGCCGTATTATATCTGTGAAATTATGCAATTTTTTTTACAGTTTTATTCACTAAAATTAGCCGTTAATACTGTAAAATAGCATTTTTTAACAGGTTAATCACTAATAATTAGCCCGTATTATACTAGTGAAATTAGCAATTTTTTAACAGTTTTTATCACTAAAATTAGCCGTATTAATACTGAAAAATTAGCAATTTTTACAGTTTACTCACTAAAATTAGCCGTATTATACTGGTGAAATTAGCAATTTTTACAAGTTTATCACTTAAATTAGCCGTATTATACTGTGAATTTAGGCAATTTTTACAGTTTATCTCACTAAAATTAGCCGTATATACTGTGAATACAATTTTTTACAGTTTATTCACTAAAATTAGCCGTATTATACGTAAAATTAGCAATTTTTACAGTTTGAACACTAAAGATTAGCCGTATTAACGTGAAATTAGCAATTTTTAAAGTTTAATCACTATAAATTAGCCCGTATTATACTGTGGAAATTAAGCAATTATGTTACAGTTTATCACTAAAATTAGCCGTATTATACTGTGAAATTAGCAATTTTTACAGTTTATCACTAAAATTAGCCGTATTATACTGTAAAATTAGCAATTTTTACAGTTTATCACTAAAATTAGCCGTATTATACTGTGAAATTAGCAATTTTTACAGTTTATCACTAAAATTAGCCGTATTATACTGTGAAATTAGCAATTTTTAGTTTATCACTAAAATTAGCAGTATTATACTGTAAAATTGGCAATTTTTACAGTTTATCACTAAAATTAGCCGTATTATACTGTAAAATAAGCAATTTTTACAGTTTATCACTAAAAATTAGCCGTATTATACTGTAAAATTAGCAATTTGAAAATGACCCTATTTTATTAATTTTTTGTCTTTTAAATCGGCTCTAGTATGGTAGTACATTGTTTTTAGCCTACTTTCCCGTTAAAAATAAAAGAGACGAAAAAAGTATCAAAAGTGGCTTTTTAGTTTTACAGTTTATCACTAAAATTAGCCGTATTATACTGCGAAATCAGCAATTTTTACAGTTTATGCTGTAAAAGTCGCAATTTTACAGTTTAATACTGTGAAATTAGCAATTTTTACAGTTTATCACTTTAAAAATAGCCGTATCATACTGTAAAACAACATTTTTTTACAGTGCTTGATAGTCAATCCATGAACATATTTTTGTTTCTCCTTTCAGAATCCGACTCGTACTGTCCCAATCCTGGTCCTCTGGCCAACGGAGAGGTTGTCCTCGGTGACTCACGAGGACAAGGACGCGATCCAGCTATAACTGACAATCGCTTTCGTAGACAAACGCGCCTCAATTTCTACTGCAACCCCGGATATAAACTCATCGGACTTCCTTATGCCGTCTGTGGACCGGATGAGAGTTGGTCCACCAGTTTCCCTGTCTGCGAAAAAGGTTTGTCATTTTCTTAAATGCAGTTCAGAATTTGCCAATCCCGGTTTTCTGGTTTTCTAAAAAAATCATAAATGTAGAAAATAGATACCTTAGTGCAAAAATTGTGAAGTATAAATCCAACGTTGCACTAATACGCATGGATACTGCAAACACGTGTTTCAGCGTTACAAGAAACGTCTTTTTCAATGAAAAAGGCGTTTCTTGAATTGAAAAAGATTGTGAGATGGATGCACATTGCACAGCCATCCGACAAAGCCCGGATATAGACTCATCAGACTTCTTATGCCGTCTTAGTCCAGTCAATGAGTGCTCAAAATAGGGGTGTAGAGTGCATGGAATATGCGAGAGTATTTGGCTTCAGAATATTGTTAGGGGTAGTGAGTAAGCAAGCATACTGAAAGTCCCCGACCCTGGGGGGTGAGCTGAAGGTGGGAGGGAGGGAGGAAGCAAATTTTCTGTTTCTCGAAAAATCGCGGAAATGGTGAGGAGAATGGGTTAAAAATAAAAATTCAAACTAAATAAACGTTCTATGAGAGTGTCTCTACACATATTTGTTGAATTTTCAATAATTTTTCGGATGTATGTTGTGAAAAAAATGTAATTTTCGGAAAAACTCGCTATTTTTGTCAAACATTTACACCTAGTGATATCTAAAGTCATTTTTCTTGATAAATGTTATTGACAAAGTTGTAGAACTTTAATTAATTAGTCTCATTTTTGGTGTATCCGCCATAATTGAGGGAGAAAACCTTTCCCCACCCCAAAGCATTATATATCACTGGAAAGGGTTTTTTTTTCTGAAAAAGAAAAGTTTTAGCACGTTTTTCTCCGTTAATTATGACAGGAGATATTATCAAATTTAGTCAATTTTCAAGGATTAACTATGTACGCAGTACTGAAACACTAGGTCCATTTTCCAGATCAGCTGCTCTTTTGTCCCCGAAGTTACTTTGTGGTTTAAATTAGCGTATAGATTTAAGCCTTGAAAATTTATTCAATTTGATTAATTAATGTCTCCTGTTACCTACTTAACTTTCTGTCTTTTATATTTATTTGGCGAATTGATTTAAACTTTAACAAGACTTTAAATGGAATTTAAAAGGTTATGGAGCGCATTTGAACGAACGGAAAAAAAAATCTTCAGAGGGGGGTTGGAGTGAATTTCAATTTATTCAGTTGACTTCCTCAAAATTCGGTGTTACCGAAAATGTCAGAATGGAACTATTATTGTTAAAAAATTAGTGATTCAGTTACTCTTCATATTTGGCGTCGTAAAGTTTGGCAACAATCGGGAAATTTACCAAACCTCCCAGCCAGTGAAATCTTGCTCTTTTGAGGGTCACTGTTAGATTGTAATCACTTCAAAGAGATGGTGCAAAAGACATTATATTTCTTGCCTTTTAATGTTCACATTAAAATCATGGAAGAATGGTTGTGGCTGAGCTACCTGACGACAATCGGTTCCCTATGTTAATCAATTTAGATTTGGCGACCAATTTTACATTGAAATTAAGGTTAAATCGGTGAATTATATTAAATTTCAAGGGCAATATTGCTGTTTTCGTTGAGAGTTTTCGAAAATCTTGGCACTACAGTTGTGTCAAAAGTTCCATTGAAAAGTAAAAATTTCGCTAAAAATAAATAAGTTCGTCACAAGCACACAAACACACACACACGAAAAGAAGAAAAGTCTTAAGAGTGAGTTTAACTTTATTTAGTTAACTTCCTTTACATTTATTGCACGGGCATCGCCTTGCGGGTACTGCTAGTAATATATATAACAAAATAATAGTTTTAATTTTAAAAAATAAATAAATAATATTTGAAAAAATAAGTAAAATAAAAAGAGGGGTAAAAATAAAAAGCATAAGAGGGTTGTGAAAAAAATTTAGTGATGGGGGGAAGGGGAATTTGCACCGCAGAGCACGTGGGGGATGGGCACCACAAAAAACGCCGCCATCTTGTCCAGCACGTGACGCTCATATGTTTCATCGAGAAGAAGTAATTTTTAAATGTAATGAACAAAATATTTTGCTTTAGAAACCCCACTCCAGTTTGCGACTGCTTAACCATCAAAATTTCATACATTACCTTTTAAAATCACTACTTTTTAGAAATTTCCGCCGGTGAGCACTAGAACATTTCCTTTTCAAAAATTACTTAAAATTCATTTTAATTTTTTATAACAGAGGAGCCTGAAACCCCTTGCCTCCTGTTTCCGATATTACTACTAAGCAAATATTAAAGTGGTGTTTTTCCGGAGATCCGCGAGCTACCCAAAATCAAAAATCTGGTTTGGACCCCTCACTACTTCCTTTTAAGTGTAAAATTTTTAGTAGATGCTTTAAGTGTTAAAGTAGTGCTTGGAATGAGCAAGAAAACAATTCAAACATTTACACCTCTACTTTGCCACGAATCAATGCAAAAAACAATTACGATGATTCATTTTCTGATAGCCGATTTTTCATCATTCAGTGGATTTTTCGCAAAATATCGCCAGTAGCGCCAAATTGAACCCACATTCAAAAAATACTTTTTTCGTCAAATTTGTGGCCAACTTGACGATATGTAGCCAAGTTGGCGATCAAAAGCTTGGCGATGTATCACCAAATGGTCGCTCCAATTCATTTAACACTTGTCTGTATTGAAATTAACAATGATTTTCCTCAAAAAAGGGGTAAAACTCTCCCTGGGGAACATTCGAATGCAAACACAAGGGGAGGTACACAACTAGACCCCCCTCAGAGCCTACATACTAATCTATAAACTTCTATGGCCTGTAGTTTTTGAATTATGCGACATTCATACGCACATACATACGTACATACAGACCGTCACGAGAAAACGCCTCGTAATTAACTCGGGGGTGGTCGACAAGGATTTTTCGGCTGGTTATATTTTGCTAGGTACATTTGCACGTACTGAGAGGTCGAAAAAACTGCTCAACGTTCATTCGGGGGTAAGTAAAATCAAAATTATGACCTAAATTTGAGTGAATTTTTTTTCGCGATCAGAATACTTCCATTCTTAAGTGAAAGGAAGTAAAAAAAAAAAAAAAAAAACACAAAATCTGTAGCTGCGGCGGAATTAATACGTAAGTACCAAAATTTGTGCTCAAACGTAACGACTATTGAGAACGATACTCTGAAAATATTTGTACGATACTGTAAAGTACCTGGGGACCGAGCCCACTCGGTTAAAAAAAAAAAAAAAAAAGAGGTTTGTAAACTCATGTTTTTTTCTAAAATGCGAAGTACCGTAAAATGGGGTGTATAGGAACAGCGGGGTCAATCGGAACAAAACTTCCCGACCGTACAAAGAAATTCTTCATAAATATACTATTGGGTATTTTTCGCCATGAATTTTTTTTTAGAAAGGTAAGATCATAGGAAGTAGGAAAATATTACTTTTGTCAATCTGGCAAAGCTACTGGCTTCTAAAGAGGGCTGCACGTGGAATGCTGAAAAACATCACATTTTCATAGACTGCAAAACTTCATATGCAAGAACAAACCTTCTTATATTTAAAAACTATGAGTGGTATGTTTCAATTATACATGTATCCGAACAACAGAATACCACATTAGAATTTACATTTTTTATAAATTGTGTCATAAAAATGAAGAATTCTGAAAAATGCCATAGGAAAAAAATTTGCGGGGTGAATCGGAACACTTAATTCTGCTATTCCAATTCAAACTTATTTGAAGGAAACTGTTTGAAAAATCAAGAATCGAACCCCAATTCTTCTAATCAAGGCAAGGACAAGGATTTATTACTGTTTATCCCTTCTCGTGAGCAACTAGATCTTAGAATGACAAAAAGTTGCAGATTTTTTCTTCAGGAGACTTCTTTTTACTTAAAATAAAAGGGGGAAAGTCACATAGACTTTATGTAGTAAACGTCCAGCACACAGACAGTGATGAATAAGTGAAAAAATCTTTCAGGACAATCCCCGAAACCCAGAAACTTCAAAAAACTAAAGAAAAGGTAGAGTTCATCCCAGGAGATCTTATGAAAAAACTTAAGCCAAGTCACAATTGCTAGTTTTAAGAACAAGTACATATTTGTGGACGACATGAGTGACTTCCATTCATGTTAAATCTTTGTATTTCAATTCAAAAGCATTTTTTAAAATTACTTTTCATTTTTCATAAGTTCAAAATTATTTTGAATTTTGACAAATTATAAACGTTTACTGGTACTGAAATTATACATTTATTTGACAGTAATTATCTGTTCTTATTCTCCCCCATCAATATTACTCATGTTTGTGAGACCTATTACACATTAAATTGAAAAAAATAGAAATTTTAGCATGTGTTCCGATTGACCCCTATCAGCGGGGTGATTCGGAACACCCATAATTTCCTATATATTTTAATAATAATTGTTCAAAATCTTTTGTCTTTGCTTGGAATATCAAAAGTAAAACAAGACCGAAGATTTTATCCAAAAAATCAAATTAAAAAAAAATCTTTTAACTGCTTTTTTTACAATCAAAGCTGAAAAGTGTTCCGATTAACCCCATTTTACGGTACTTATTTAGATCAACTTGAAAAGCATTTTTAAGCCTTTGGTTGCAATTACGCATTTAAAACAGCCAAAATTTGTTTTGAAAAACACAACCTTATTAAATCCATGCTCACCGTAAAATCACACCCAATTTCATTTCATTTGGCGCCGAAGACGCGTTAGGGGTTGATGGGAATATATGCAGAGTCCCTGTTCTCCAGTACGCATTTAGTTGCAGTTGGTTTTCACTTTCACTTCACTTGACACTCCAAGGTTCCCCCGTACATACCACAACTCGTGGTTTAACCGGGATGGGGCCCTGAAGAGCGCTCTGTTCATTTTTGAACCAGGCCCAAGGGCCGAGCAAACCCTTGGCCCAGCATCCTCCTGAGGTATCGTCTCACTTGAAGGATTTTATGACCCCGAACATTTTAACGTCCCCAAGCCACCATTAATGAAGACGGTGGATCTTTGATCGGCTGGGCTTCCTCTATCCGGGACCCTCCGGTTACGAGTCCGACGACTTACCGATCGGACTACCGCGGCCAACACCCAATTCTAACTTTATTTTGATCGATCTCTTTTAAATTTCAAAAACAATAATAATTCTAACATATTGCCAAAACTCGTTTGCCAAATGCTATAAAAATTGAAATTTACGCTGATGTGATTAAATATGAAATCCATTGTTATAATAAAACGTGGTTGAAACAGTAACAATAAGAGTAATCATAAAGAAAATGGCCAAAGAAAGCTCGTCAAACTTTTAATGAAAGCACGAAAAACGGGATTTTTTGTGAAAACTTGCGTTTTTACAGAAAAACGCCGATGTAGATGAACTCAAAAACCAGAACTATATCTAAGTACAAAATTTTATCAAAATCGTTAGAGCCGTTTTCGAGATCCGAAATATATTACAAGAATTGCTCGTCTAAAGATATTGGATGTAATTTTGTTTCGAAACTTAATATTTTAAGAATGAGTTTCATATTTATTGATTTTTTACCTGAAATATCGTACTAAACACTCTTGAGGAGGAAAGAAAGTATTTTAAAACTAACTATAACACTTTTATACTCAATTTTGAAATCGTACTTGAAAAGTAAAAAGTAATCTGATTTTTATATAATGTAAGTGACCATAAAATTCAATAGATGTCGGTGGACAATAACCACTTTTATTCCATGGCTTTTGAATAAATGAAACAGCCTGTTATCTAGTGAAGCCTTGCTTTAACATTTCAAAAACAGTAACGATTTAACGTCTCCACGGAAACAGCAACAATGAAAGTAATCATAAAGAAAATGGCGAAATGAAAGCTTCTCAAACTTTCAATGAAGGCACAAAAAAAAAAAAGGGTTTTTTGTGAAAACTCGCGTTTTTACAGAAAAAACGCTGACGTAGATGAACTCAGAAACCAAAACTCTATCTAAATACCAAATTTTATCGAAATCGTTAGAGCCGTTTTCGAGATCCGAAAAATAAATATATATATATACAAGAATTGCTCGTTTAAAGGTATTAGATATACAGTTTAGCCAAAACACAGCGTGATTAAACAATATTTCCTTTCCAGTTGAAGACACCGGACGGCGATGTCCAGATCCCGGACCCATCCAGAACGGAAGGAGGGTGGTCAACGCTCGCCAACCTGTCGTGGACAACAAAGGCGGATACGTCCCCGGAACGACCTTGTATTTTGAATGTGACAGCGGATACACTCTTCAGGGGTCACTGTCTGTCACATGCGAGAGCGATGGCTACTTTTCTGGAATGACACCCTCCTGCGTTGAAGGTAAAACCAGGCAGAGACATACAAATAATATTAGAATCTCATTCATACTTTTCCGCCAGAGGTACGTTACTTTGCTTGGCGACTTGCTTACCTTGGCGACAATAGAAAAAAATGCTTGAGACTACTGGCGACATCTGAAGTTAAATGACTGTCCTAGAATTGAGAAATTATGAATAGTCGCCTACTGAGAAACTTTTAGCTTACATTTGCGATGAACGAATTAAAATCGCCAAAAGCAAAATTGCTACAAGTGAAGGGGTTGCTACATCACTCTAACAGTGGTAAGTCGACCTTCGACGTAGACGATGCTTCCCCCTTTTTTTTAGGAAAAAGCAAAATTTTACTAGCATTTAATTGATTTGGGTTACTTTCATATTGGCTTTTAAAAAGCACTACAACTCAAATCCGTGGCAAAGGTCCTTTCCTACTACCCGAAAAGAGGACACATTGTCAAGATCAAAGCTCAACATTTCGGGACTGCACCATACTTTGAACGGGACAGTACCTAGGTTCGATTATTAATCTTGGTACTTACATATTAACTCAACCGCAGCTACATTTTTGGCAGTTGAAACGGATTTGGCGGCTTATTTGGCAGAGTTTTTGGCAGTTGTTGATCGCATTCGCTAGCAGTTATCTAAAACCGCCAAAATACTCGCCAGATCTATTTCAAACGCCTAATCTGAAAGCTGCGGGTGAGTTAATACGTAAGTATCTTAATCTTTCTTTCTTTGAACTTGATGACCAACCCATAAACATTTGTTTATTTCTTTTTCCAGAATCCGACTCGTACTGTCCCAATCCAGGTCCTCTCGCCAACGGTGAGGTCGTCCTCGGTGGCTCACAAGGACAAGGACGCGATCCATCCATAACGGACACCCGCTTCAGCAGAGAAACGCGCCTCAATTTTTACTGCAACCCCGGATATAAACTCATCGGACTTCCTTATGCCATCTGCGGACCGGATGAGAGCTGGTCCACCGGTTTCCCCGTCTGCGAAAGAGGTATGTAAGCTTCTGGAATCCAGTTCAGAATCTGACACCTTTAGTGCTCTGAAGCATTCATAAATGTGTTGATAGAATGTATGCTGATACATGACTCTTTTTGAGAACAATATCATAGAAGTGCAATTTAGCTGCAGTGTAAAAAAATAGATGCTGTTTTTACAGTATAATACAGCTAATTTTACAGTCAATTTATAGTTAACTGAAAAAATTACTAATTTTACAGTAGTAAATTAAAATGACCAGTTTCACAGCTCATTACAGTGCATTTTACAATTTTAAACTGGAACCTCTCATGCCAGTATAATAATGTTATTTTTACAGTACACTGTTAAAACTACAGGTTGCATAATTCACCTTTAAAGGTGAAACGTTGTAGCACCAGCGGCACCGTGTGAGGTTTGACACTTGACAACACTTTGATTACACCCATAGGGTACCAAGTGGCACTTTCAAGGGTGCCATAGGGAGTCCAGTGACCCAGCCCCTCAGGGAGTGCCACTGGTTCTACAACGTTTCACCCTTAAAGGTGAATTGTGCAACTTGTAGTTTTAACAGTGCATAACACAGCTAAATTCCAAGGCAATAAACTAAAATTGCTAACTTTAGAGTAAGAAAGGCAGGAATTCAAGTGAAACACCATTGCAATCGCTACTGGAAGTGAATTACATTATCATCAGCTTAACTTGGTACTGACGTCACTACGGGTGGAGCCAATAAGAGCTCACAAGCAGTCAGCGATCTCCTCTTATTCGCCAAGTAGGCTGTGACGTTTTATCTAGCTCGTTTTTCTTAGGCAAACGTCACGCTGACGTCACGATGTTTTTATCAAGAAACGTTCTAATGTAATTCATTTCAGTAGCGATTGTAATTTGCGATCGCCTGTTTCACTTGAATTCCTGCCAAACAGTGAAATTGTTAGTTTTACTGTATCTTCACTCGATATATAACATCGTGAAGCCTTGGTTTTACAAATTATTACTGTGCTTTTTAATAAGGGGCATTCCATGGAAATGTCAACCTCAGCCGAATTTAAAAAAAATAGCTAAGGGAAAAAAGTATCAAAAAATAAATAAATAAGTAAATAAATAAATATCATACAACATAAGTTTAAAAAAATTGAAAAAGTATTATAATTATCACTGAGATTAGCCGTAATAAGTAGTTTGTCGTGTGTTTACTGCTTGTTTTTCGATGGTTACGTTAGTCACATTACGTTAGTCACACTCCATCTTGAGTAAAAGTTAGTCTTAGGCCTAAAAAAAATTAAGGTTTAATGAATGTGCTTTATGTTTTTAAAAGCCAACTTTACACATTTTTCAAATATATCATTCAATTTTTAAGACTTGCCTAAGTTTGAGACATTTTGGCCTTGCAACATGAGCATTCATTTTCAGGGTTGCTAAAATGTTACGTTAGTCACGCCGCTATTTTGGTTGAAAAAATATATACTGTCAGTAATTTTGTTTTAAATTCTTAGCAAAAATGATACATAGATACCATGTACATTGTAAATCCACCAGAATAACTAAAGAATATTTTTTACTCTTTAAGTTACAAGTAAAAACAGTTACAAAATCAGCTCTGAATGTTACGTTAGTCACTATGGAATGACTCATAATATTAAACTGGAACCTCTGCTGCCAGTAATTATACTGTAAAAACGACAGTACGTTTTTGCAGTGTGAAACACAGTGTAAAAAAAATTCCATTTCAGTTGAAGACACCGGACGGCGATGTCAGGATCCCGGACCCATCCAGAACGGGAGGAGGGTGGTCAACGCTCGCCAACCCGTCGTGGACAACAATGGCGGATACGTCCCCGGAACGACCCTGTATTACGAGTGTGACGGTGGATACACCCTTCAGGGGTCCCTCTCTGTCACGTGCGAGAGCGATGGTTACTTTTCTGGAGTGACACCCTCCTGCGTTGAAGGTAGGAACAGTTATGTTGACAGCTTTCGATTAAAGGGAACAAAAGCCCCATTGTACTGCCGATGTCGTGCGAAGCGCGAAAGTGGTATCCGCACTGTTATAACTGCAAGTGACACAAGGCCCTGTATAAGGGTGAAACGTTGTAGCAACAGCGCCCCCCCCCTGAAGGGTGACACTCGACTCCCTAAGGAATCTTTGAAGGTGTCATTTGGCTCCTTAGAGTGCCATGGGCAGCTGGTGCCATAAGATCAGTGGTTGGAAAAACTACATATTTTTGTAGCGAACTACAACTACTTTCTTATAAATGTAGTTAACTACAGCTACAACTACTTTTTTCGAAATGTAGCGAGCTACTCTACTTTTGAAATGAAGTTGCTACTTCGCTACTTTTTAAAAAATAAATAAATAACAAGAATACACCGTTTGAGGATCGACCGAAAAAATTCAAAAACTGATTTACATTGATAAATTAACACATTTGAATAAGAAATAGAACTAGGAATTGTCTTTGAATGTATTTGTTACTTTTCTTTTCTGTTCCTTTTTTTTACTAAAATTTGTCCTTTTTAGATTTTTTTACAATTTTTACGAATATTCGCCACAAGAACCACCTTGTTTTTTTTCCTTCGTTCCCTTTTTTTTTAAAATTTTTTTTCATTTATTATTTCCTTTTTTAAATTTAAAAGTAGTTTCCATAGATCGCTACAAGCTACTATTTTTTTGCATCGCGCTACTCACTACTCTACTTTTTTCAAAAAGTAGTGCGCTCCACTACAAACTACTAGGGACGTCATTTCAAGTTTTTCCGGGGAGGGGGCAAAGGATAAAAGCACAATACAATTTCACCAGAAAACAACGAAAACCACGCCCACTTATATGCAAATACGTTGATTTCTCAAAGTCAGGGGGGTGGGGGCAATTGACCGCCCCTGCCCCACCTAAATGACGGGCCTGCAAACTACTAAAAATGTTAGGGATGCACCAATAAGCAAATTGGCCGATTACCGATTAATCGGCAGTTGATAATCGGCCGATTAATCGGTCAAGCCGATTAATGATTAAAATGGTTGTTTTCAGTACTACCAATTTCACCGTTACAGTTTTTTCTTCGTTTTTTTACAATTCTAACTTTTGAAATAGTTCCTAATTTTTTCTTCCATTTTTCCTAATTTTCCCAAAATAATTTCAAAATTTTATCAAATTTCTCTGAACTAATTTTCATATTATTGTCAATAATATTGCATTAACACATTGCTAATTATGTAAACTAGACATGAAAATTCAAAAAAAAAAAAAAAGGAGGGGATTCTGGGTTATGAGCAATCCAATTTTGAAGTTCTTTCAGTTTCAATTTTTCAATTATTAGTAGCTATGTAATTCAAGACTTTTATTCTTTGTGAAAATTAAATATTATCTAAAAGCAAGGAGAAAGTTATCGACGCATGACAAATGTTGCAACATTAACTATGTGTATTTTTATTCAAAATAGGAGAATTAGTGTATTAAAAACTTGACATCAACGGCGAGGATTATTATTACTGTTAATAAAATTATTCATCATAATTTATTAGTGAAGGTTTACTTTAAAAAATAATATTTAAAAAATATTTTTTCCGCCGATTAATCGGCCCGATTTTGCCGATTATTAATAATCGTCAAAGTGGCCGATTATGGCCGATTAATCGGTACATCCCTAGCTACTACAGTAGTTTCGCTACTTGTAGCGCGCTACTTCCGACCACTGCACAAGACACCCATGGAACGCTACACGGGCCAAATAGCAACGTCAAGGGTGCCTTCTTAGAGAGGTAGGTGTCACCCTTCAGGGAGGGCCGCTGGTTCTACAACTTGTAGTTTTAGCAGTGTGCAGACGATGTCAAATGGAGATAGCGCTGTTAAAGTTTTGGACCTCCATGTACAGGCACGTGCCAACAGGGGGGCAGGGGGGTTTTGTGCCCCCCCCAGTCTTTGAAGGAGGAGGGGCAAATTTCATTTCTCGCCCCCCCCCCCCTAGTTTTCAAACAAGAATGTAAGATACTCAATGAACCTGAAAATGCGACAAATTCACAAGATAAACTCTCAGATACACAAAAGGCAGGGTCTTCTTTAGTTGTTCAAGACTTTTTAGTAAAGTGTCAACCTTCTGTTGAATATGAGTTCCCTCGTGACGAAAGTGGACGAGCTTTCCTACATTCATGGTTTTCAACCTTATTTACATGGTTGCATTATAGTAAAGAAAATAACCATGCTCTCTGTTTTCAGTGCATCGAAGCAGTTAGTAAAAGCTTTAAAGTCCCAAAAGGAAATGAACAAGCCTTCATACAAACCGGTTTCAAAAGTTGGAAAAAAGGATCTGCAAAATTCAAAACTCACGAGGAAAGGGATCTTCATACAGGAACAGCCAGTCAGCATTTTTCTTAATCCAGAGAGAAAAGCGTATGCCTGTGGTAAACTTAATTAGCCAGCAGTGCCAAAACCAGCAAAAAGAAGCAAAAAGGGGCTTACGTACTATAATCAGTACCATTCGCTACTTAATAGCACAGGGCAAGTTCTTCGAGGATGGAAAAGTGGCAGTGGTAATTTGCTTCGACTTTTAGAAGAAAGGAGTGAAGACGTTCCTTTTCTTCAAAGCTCACCCCAAACCCGAAATAACTGGCTGGATGGAAAAATACAGAACGAAATTCTGGAAATAATGGCTCACTGCGTTCAACGACAGTTAATAGATGACTAGCTGCGTAGCCCGGCGTTGCACGGGCTGTAATGTAGTGAAGGCAGTTTGAGAAAACTACTTGCCACCAAGGCGGCTCGCCTTTAAAGAAATGAGGAAAGTTTAAACAGTTTACTCGCCGTCAAGGCGGCTCGCCTTTACAGTAGCGAGGAAAGTTTCAATTCACTACTCGCCGCCAAGGCGGCTCGCCTTTAAAGTACCAAGGAAAAGTTTAATAAACTACTCCCCGCTAAAGCGGCTCGCTAAAAAGCTTTCCTGCATCAAAGAATCAATCGAATTATTTACACATGCTTCCTCAAAAATAAAGACGATGTCAAGTAGCGCATATTTAGCACTCTCCCTAAATTACAAATAAAATTCCTTTCCAAAAACAATTATTTCCAAACCGCTTTCTTCCGGTAAAATTAATTGCAAAATTCTAAACGAAAAAGTTCTTTTAATATTTGGATCGAAGCCAGAAAAAGTCCCTTCTAAAAACAGCAATTGCAATTTTATTTAAAAACACATTTTCAAAATGGTACCTGAGAAAAAATGTCATTAATAATTAGAATAAAAACAATTGTTAGAACTTTGTTATAACACGTATTCAAAATGACAATGAAAAAAATAACACTCTTTCATTTTAAAAAGTTCAACTTAATTAACGTTTTAATTCAAAATCGCAACGGAAAGAAATAAATATCTTGGAATTTTAAATAGTTCAATAATTTAATTAACGTTTTAATTCAAAATGGCAACGGTAAGAAAAAATGTCTTGGAAGTTTAATCATTAATTAGGCTTAATCGCTTTAAATTTGACTACTTATTAATTAAACATTCGCTTTAAATTTGACTACTTATGGATCGCAGCCAGAAAAAGTCCCTTCTAAAAACAGCAATTGCAATTTTATTTAAAAACACATTTTCAAAGTGGTACCTGAGAAAAAATATGTCATTAATAATTAGAATAAAAACATTTGTTAGAACTTTGTTATAACACGTATTTAAAATGACAATGGAAAAAAATAACACTCTTTCATTTTAAAAAGTTCAATTTAATTAACGTTTTAATTTAGGGCCGAATTCAAGTGAAACACCATTGCAGTCGCTTCGAAGCGATCGAATATTGCAACCGCTACTGTAAGTCGAATTCAAGTGAATTCGTTTCACTTGAATCCAAATTTTGGAATTTGCGATTGCATTGGTGAGTTGCGATCGTCCGTGTTTCACTTGAATTCCTGCCTTAAAATCGCAACGGAAAGAAATAAGTATCTTGGAATTTTAAATAGTTCAATAATTTAATTAACGTTTTAATTCAAAATGGCAACGGTAAGAAAAAATGTCTTGGAAGTTTAATCATTTATTAGGCTTAATCGCTTTAAATTTGACTACTTATTAATTGATATCTTCGCTAATTAAAATCGTATAATTATATAGATTGAAACTAATGAAGCCTGAAAAATTACCTATCTATCGGTACCTGGTTCGACTTTCAGTTCATTGGCGTTCAGGAGAAATAAGCGTGACATAGATAGTTAGAAAGATACTCAGTTTTTAATATAAGTAGATTTTAACCAAAGTACTTTTTTGGGTATAATCGCAAATGGCACGACAGATATTGCAGGAAACGAGCAATTTAGTTTATGTGTCAGGTGAATGAATCCCGTCACATCTGAGGTGAGGGAGGAATTTTTGGGCATGTACTTCCCAAATGACATAAAAGCCAGTACATTGTTTCATGCAATTGAGGATGTGATGTCTTGGTTTTGAGAAAGTAAGAGGGCACTGCTTTGATGGAGCTAAAAACATGAGTGGCCATATAAATGGTGTTCAGAAACTGATTCAGGAAGTCCAACCCAAATCATTATTTGTTCACTGTAGCAAACATTCCTTGGATTTATGCCTACAAGAAGCTGCCCGGTCTTGCACTTTAATTTGTGAAGTCATGGCATTGGTGAAAGATGTTTCGAACATCATACTATCTTCAACTAAAAGAAAGCAAACATATTTGAATCGTTTATTTCGAAAAGGTCTCGAATCTCTATTTTGATCTCCTCTGTCTCTTTAGAAAATTAAACAGCGCACGGTTATATTTTTGAATGTCATAATCAATGAAAAAATGCCTTTAGTTAAGTACACAATTACTGCAATAATTTACCAAATAACCATTGATTATGACATTCAAAAATATAACCGTGCGCTGTTTAATTTTCTAAAGAGACAGAGGGGATCAAAATAGAGATGTTACCTTTTCGAAATAAACGATTCATTTGAACATTGTTCTCCCTCCATGTGACCAGGATAGTGAAGAAAAACAAGTGGCCAACCTCATACCTCTTTGCCCAACAAGATGGTGCATTCGCGCCACTGCGTTAAACCGTTTTGTTGCTAACTAGGAGATTGTGCTGCAGACAGTAGCAGCAATTTTAGACGATAGAACTGCAGTTTCAGACGAAAGAAGAGTATCTCTAAGGGGATAAAAAGACAGCTGAAAAAAGGCAAAGACTCTGTTCGCGTTAAAAGCAGCCAGTAAAATTTTCGCTCCTTTAGAGCAGTTTTGCTAAAGTTCTTCAAAAACCTGGCTATATTGTCACTAAGGCAATTACATGTGCCCAACTTCTGTCAGACATGCTTTTGAATATGCTAACAGAAGAAAATTTTGATTGTCTCTGGACAGAAACTAAGGAAACAGCGGAACTGTTAGGTTTGGAGCTACCACAGAAATCGCAAGAAAAAAAAGGTTCCACGTCGCTTAGAGCACTCCAACGTGTCTGACAATTCAATTGCTGCGAATTTAACAGAAACTGTTAAACTCCGACAATGCTTTTTCGAAGTAATGGGCATAGTAATTGAAGAAATTAAAAAGCGGTTCCACCAAACCTGAATGATGAATATTGTTCAGCTAGAAGAAGTGCTGACAAGTACAATAAGAGGAAGTCCCTTGCAAGAAAAATTGGGTGTCCATGCAAGTGACTTCGATGTCGAAAAGTTAGAGGCCCAATTAATTCTGCTACCAGCTGTAACAAAGGGATAATTATCTTCCTTTGATATTTGCGGAAAAATGGTAGCAGAATCAAGTACCGTTAGACAGCTACTGAGTGAAGTTTTGAAATTTGTTGAACTTATTTGCACCGTTCCAGCTTCACATCGGCCGAAAGGTCATTTCAGGTTCACTTCGGCGAGTAAAAACGTATTTGCGATCCAATATGTCACAAAAACGTTTGACTCACCTCCTTCTTCTGAACATACACGAATCTCGTATTGCCAAATTGGATCTAGATTCCATTTGCAAGGAATTTATCTAAAGAACCGCCGAAAAAAAAAAGCGTATTTGGCATGTAAATACATATGGATTTATTTTTCCCTAAGAAATTAAGAAATATGGAATAAAAAAAAGTTTGTGCTCCATTGGTTGTTATTTTTTTCGTTTGCCCCCCCCCACTCTCCAAAACGTTGGCACGTCCCTGTCCATGTATTTGATTCAGGATGTACTTTTTCAGATTTTTTTTTTCAAAAATATTTCCCCTCCTCAAATGACTATAAAGCATTGCATTTAGGCAAAATAAGAGACGAAGAACCACGTGGCGACAATACCTCAATTTGCTACAAAGTGCAGATTAACCCATTAATGCCTGACTTTTTTTCCCCCAAAGATATTTTGTATACACTGTTAAAAATTCAGGAAACTTTTAGGGTAAATATTACTGCAAAATGTTGCATTTACAGTACAGAAAATTTTTACAGCAAATTGTACCATAAAAAAGAAACGATTACAGCGCCAATTGATAAACCACGTGACTTACTGGGAGAAGCACTTAATACTCAATTTCTGTTCGTTATGTGTGGGCTTTTCGGTACAGTGGATAGGGAAGCGAAGTGCGATAGCAACGTCTCGGGTTCGATCCTAGCTGCTCGCATCCTGCATTTTTCAACTCTTTTTCCCCACCGTAAAATTTTACAGTAAAATTGGATTTTACAGTGAAAGTTACTGGCAACATGGATGCCAGTAACTTTTACCGTAAAATTTCAGGAAAATTTTTAACAGTATACTGGTTACAAACAGTGTTTAATAGACAGGAAAATAATTAAAAATATATTATGTAAAAAATAATTGTTTTATTGAGTAAAGAAAAATCGTCCGTTAAAAGTTACGATGAACCCCAGAGGGTAAATACTTTTTTGACTAAATTTTTTTTCTGCCAAAGATATAATATTTAAAAAGAAATTTTATAAGAAGAAATAAAATCAGCAATGAACATAAACTGGGAAACTGGGAATAACTTTGAAAAATTGGCTTTTGTTCTTGAGATTGTGAACGATGTCATTGTTGATAAAGATCATATTAAAACTGTTGCAGAACACACTTTACAATGGTTATGTGCTGCAATCTGTTAATAACGAATTGAAACAACACCAAAGTACTCATTGAACACTATTATTTGGTTGTAATGTTCATTTTGGGGAAATTCAGACTCTTTTTTGGACCGTCCATAAAAAGGGACGCTAGGCATTAATGGGTTAATGTAGTCTGAATCTCTCAATCCGGATGAATCGTATTTGGTGGCCAACACATCATGATACAAATTTGGTAAATTGTTATCATTTTTTATTTGTGCTTTTTATAAATTTTAATTTTGCAATTATTTCATTAAGTTTCAACCAAAATTATCGTACACTGTTAAAAAAAAATGTCCTGAAAATAACGAAAAAATATACGGCAGCTGAGTTGCCGGAGTGTTTCCGTTTCGTTAATTATATTTCCGTGATTTTGCAGAAGCTTCGTTCGTCATTTTTCCGTTCGGCATTTTTTCGTTTCGTAATTCTCCGTTCTTCATTTTTTCGGTTCTTATTATCCCCGCTTATACGTTATAGTAGGCTTATAATTATACGCTTTGACTTATATGTATACATGCAAGATGGAAAATTATTTAAATTTTGCAAATTAACAAGCGCTTTTATAGCAGCTTAATATCAATAGCAAATTATCTATGGAAGTTCAA
Organism: Uloborus plumipes; assembly: GCA_038373865.1. Lineage (NCBI taxonomy): Eukaryota > Metazoa > Arthropoda > Arachnida > Araneae > Uloboridae > Uloborus > Uloborus plumipes. The sequence goes on along the minus strand of JAXGGA010007843.1, from coordinate 41,705 downwards.
TAAATTAGTCCTTTAAGTGTCGCAAAATGCGTAGATTGTGTAGAACAACAAATGCACAAATTGAAATTTTAAGAAACATTTGAAAATTTGCGAAACAATATAAACATATAAAAAGAACAAACATGAGTAATGTGCTGCCTTATCTTTTTCGTTTGTTCTTTTTATATGTTTATATTCTTCCGTAAATTTTCAAATGTTTCTCTAAAGTTTCTTAAAATTTCAATTTGTTCATTTGTTGTTTTTTCCAATTTACACATTTTGCGCCACTAAAAGGACTAATTTATTGAACTTTCATACATAATTTGCTATTAATATTAAGCTGCTATAAAAGCGCTTGTTTATTTTGCAAAATTTCAATAATTTTCCATCTTGCATATATAAGTATAAGCGTATAGGTATAAGCCTATAACGTAAAAATGTGGGTGATTAAAATATGGGAAAATGAGAAACAGAAAAATAGAGCAATTAAAAAAGGAGCGTAAACTAGCTCACCGGAAAATTACATATATAAGACAAAATGATGAGCAAAAATGTAAACTTAAAACTCTTACGAATTTTGTTTTTTAGAAAAAGTGTGAAAATGTCCGCTCATATACTTCAAACTCTTAAACATCTTGCCTTTAAAAAATACTAAAGCAATACAAGAATTGGCTTTTTTTTTTCATTAAAAATTTTAGTTCATTAAAATAACATGATTTTTTTGAAAAGATTACATCAATCTCGCATAAAATACTCAAATATTTTGAAGATGGAATGATCAATGCATAGTATTTCTGAGCGCATAACTTCAAAAAATTAAAAAGTATTAACAAGGTGCATTCTTTTAAAAATATTTTCTCTTATGATTGAATAAAAATTAAGTTCTTCCGAAAGTTCTTTTTTTCCTTTCTGAATTTGAAACATTCGTGGTTCCTTTAAAAAAAAAAAAAAAAAAAAAAAATCCTGTATTTTTACCGATTTCCTCTATTTTCATATATATTTACGTTATGGTGTTCATAAAAATCAACACTTTCAGAAATGCACTCTCAAAATTAACGATATTTTCTTTGTTTTTGATGAAATCACTTCCAAGAATATACCCCGAGCGAACATTTCGTCATTATTTGGGGATAAATTTCGTCAAATGTAGCGAAATATTTCTTTATCCTAGTATCGTCAAATTGACAATCATTTTCGTAGTTTTGACAACATTAATTTCGTCACATTAACGAAGTAAAGTCATAAAGTAAAAAAGCTAAGTTTTGAGACTAAGCTTTTAAATCTTGATATAAAATTACAAAAATCATTTCACTAAATTTTACTAACCCTCAGCACCAGTAAGTTTATACATGCAACTCCTAAAATGCACAATTGGTTTACATCATGAAATAACTAACTGTTAAGTCTGGACTCAGATTAAAATAAAAATAGCGGTAACAAAAATAAAAATTCTTTCCTCCTATTTTCAATAAAAGTTGCTCAAAAAAGGCAACAATAGAGCGAGTAGATTTTAAAATATACTAAGTCGCCCTTTTGTTGCCCATTTTGATTCTATTCATTGCGATAAACGAAGTCTTCTTAAAAATGTTGAGCAGGGAAATGCGGGATACCGCATAATCACATGAAAAGATCAAAAATTATTTTTCCAGTCAATTTGATTAACTACGCAGAATCCTGGAACAATTCTTATTCAACGCTGTTCTTCGAAGCATTTTCAAATTGAAACAAAATGGCACACATAATAACGTCTGGAGGAATACGATTAAATATCATTCGCATGTTATGTTTTTTGTAAAGTAACTATCCAAACGACGAGACACAGATGTCCTCTTCTCCATGCTAATGCGAATAATACAAGTCGTTTTCATAGAAGCTTAAACATGCATATTAATTCTCGATGAATTTGCGTTTCTTTTGCTGTGCACTTTGATTCAGTTATGAATCATTTATACTGCCGAAAACTCCGTCGTATCTGCGCACGCGCCAAATCTCTTCAGACTGTCTCTAACTTCCTCGTTCGGTATATTTCAACCACAAAACCGGGTAAATTCCGTTTTTTGTTTCTCCAACTTGGTAATTCACGGAATAGTTCCGTTTTTTTAAGGAAAAGTTCTGTTTTGAAACGAAAACGGAAATTTACTGTTAAAATCAGTAAAAATCTTCCTGAAAATTCAGGGTTTTTTTTAACAGTGCAGTTCTTGTAACTTTAGCTGTATGTTAACTTTGCCTGACACGCATCATTTAACAACACGTGAATGGGATTGCTGAGAAATTTAAGAAAGATCGCCAAAGACCGGCGCTATTTTTGGCGGCTTATTTGTTGTCAGAAATCGCCAAATTTCGCTACGCTTGGTGACATTTGACGACGTTTCGAGCATGATATGCAATTGGTAGGTATCTCCAAGTGCCATTATTATGAAGGGATGAACCCCTATTCCATTAGTAGCGGAATGGGGCGTTCTTGAATGGGAAAATGCGACAACGCTCTGTCAATTGGACATCAACAAAGCATTCAGTTATTCTCGTCTGCAACGTTTCTTGACAACATCGTGACGTCTGCGTGACGGTAGCCTATGAAAAACGAGCTTGATAAAACGTCACAGCCTACTTGGCGAATGAGAGGAGGTCGCTGACTGCTTGTGAGCTCATATGGGCTCCGCCCGTAGTGACGTTCAGTGTCAAGTTAAGTTGCTGTCTAGTTTAGTCTCGTTTTTTTTTTTTTTTTTTCACTTTCTGTGAATATGTTTAGCTGTGTTTTCTCTTAGGGCAGTAATTTTGACTCAGTGTTGTCGCGTATTTGGATGTAAATATGTAATGTATCGTTAAGGGTACGGTATTTAATCTATATACATAAATGACAACTTTTGTATGTATGTCCGGGGTAATCTTCAAAACTACTGGACCGATTTCAACCATTTTTTCACCGTAGATAGCTACAGTAACAGGGAGCAGGATAAGCTATAATTTATTTCTAAAAAGCTTAGTTTAAAAAAGTTCTTATGGAAAACTGTAAATTTCATGAAAGTTCTCCATTAAATGATTAAATTTTCGATCCATTGTTGCAAATATTTGTTGCCTAGCTACAACAATATTAATAATAATCAGAATGAAATTTTAAATCAAGGATTCTCTGGAGTAAGTATGAAATTTATTGCTTTTCTAGGACTTGTATATTCATCTATGCCAATAATCGATATCGGGTCAAATAAAAAGATAATTGATATTGGCAAGCAGTTAGAAAATAGAAAGTGATTTTTTGGAAAATCACACGGATAAAATAAATAACGCATTTAAGTTTGATTTGAATTTCTCCTTACCCAGTTAATCTACTGCATGGTCACAAAAATTAGCTTTGAGAAATATTATTCTACTGGGCATAGTTGAAAGTCATATATTTATTTTCTTGGATTTGGCATGTTGTATTTTAACCCGAACGACGCCGGCTACATCAGCTAGTGATTGCATAATTGCTTAGAATATTTTTAGCAATTTTTAATGACTTTATTGCAATAATATCTTAATACTATTATACAGGGTGGCGCAAAAAGATGGGAACTTTTGAAAAAAGAAAAAAACAAGGAATAATTTTTTTTTAATTTATTCAGGATGCCTAATGTACACTACAACATTGGAAATTTAAGAAACATTCAAGTTTTGAAGATGATATCGCGAAGATGATGTCCGTCTTGCCGGATGCATTCAGCAAGTCGATTTTGAAAATTCTGCATTACCTGGTGCAAAGTGTCGAGTGGTATTGCTGCGATCTCTTCTGTAATCCTTGTTTTGAGTGCAGGTAGGGTTTTGGGACGTGTATTGTAGACTACACTCTTCAAGTAACCCCATAAATAAAAATCGCACACTGATAAGTCGGGGGAACGAGGTGGCCAAACAATGTCAGCGTTCCTGGAAATGACGTGGTTACCAAACAGGCGCCTGACCACTGAACCAGTTTGCTCAAAATTGTCAACCCACGTTCGAATTGCATGTTTCGTTGGAATGCGAGCGCGAGGAGGAAGGTTGAAATGCCGCCTAAACTCGCGTAAAGCCTGAACCAAACTGTCACCATTTTTATAATAAGCGCGCACGGCTACTACACGTTCTTGTACGTTCCACTGATCCATGGCCACTAAATCTCCAATGCTACTGTACAACTTGCCACCTTCCTCCCGTTTCTCCGCCCCTCACAGTGCTGCCAACATCAAATCCAAAAGTTCCCATCTTTTTGCGCCACCCTGTATGTGCGAATGTTTGTATGGATGGATGGATGTTTGTTCCTCTTTCACGCAAAAACTACTGAATGGATTTTAATGAAACTTTTAGCATAATGTAGCTTATACATCAGAATAACACATAGGCTATAATTTATAATGATATTCGAAAAAGTTCGATTGGTAGCGCCTTTTTCATTCCAATTTAAGGTACATTTTTCGCATAAATCCGCGAAGGCTTCCAACAAACTAATTCAATATTTAGTGCATCATCTCAACTCCCTGTAGATAGCTAGAATTGCGTGTATCATTTCCGCTTTTCGCATTAAATTTTCAAGGCTATTCTCAAGTCAAATCAAAAAGAAAGTTTTTTTCAGCTTCATGGTTAATATCCAGACTTTTACATTAGACACTGGAAACGCTCGCGCGCCCGCTCGCTAACGAGCTTTTACCATGATTTGTATTTAAAACATTTTGTAGTCTTAGTTGTAAGTAGAATATGTGTCCTTAAGCAATGTGTTTTTTATTGTGGAAACGTGCAAATATTATTTTGTAGTATAAATTGTATTCTGTTCACTGCATCAATTAATTTCGCGAGTTTTGTAAATATGTTTTGGAGTATCGGTAACGTAATCGCTAGATGAGATTGGCAACTAATAAATGAATTAAGTTCATTATTCTCCAACTTGATGGAGCTTTAAATACAACTTTTTGGCATTTTAATAACCGGTTAATCCAAGCAAATTGGAAGGTACAGGGGTCTCTGGGGTGCTAAATGCTAAATGCAAGATTTTAATAACTGAGATGCTCGGCGATTTTTTTCAACTGACGCCAGTTTTTGTGCCAAAGACTACGTAATAATACTTAACTTCTTACACTACGTAACAAAAATAAAACGATTACTGTCTGATACTTATCGACTGCGGCAAAATCTCAATCATCGAAATACTACTCCCACATTTGAAAAGTTCAGTTTTTTTACTTCCTTTTACGTAGTAAAGGAAGTATTGTGATCGCGAAAAAAAAAAAATCCCTCAAATTTGAGTCTAAATTTTGATTTTGCTCACCCCCGAATGAATGTTCAGTAGTTTTTTCAACCTGTCAGCAGGTGCATATGTACCTACCAACATATAAGCAGCCGAAAAATCCTTTTCAACCACCCCCGACTTAATTACGACGAGTTTTCTCGTGACGTCTGTGTGTACGTATGTGCGGATGTATGTCGCATAACTCAAAAACTATATGCCGTAGAAACTTCTAGCTTGGTATGTAGGCTCTGAGGATGGTCTAGTTGTGCACCTCCACTTGTGGTTGCATCCGAGTGTTCCCAAGGGGGTGTTTTACCCCCTTTTTTGGGGCAAATCAATGTTAATTTCATGCAGACTCAAGTGATATGAATTGGCGCGACCACTTGGCAATATGTCGCCAAGCTTTTGGTCGCCAAGTATTTGACGCCAACTTGGTGACATATCGCCAAGTTGGCGACAAATTTGGCGAAAAAATTATTTTTTGAATTTGGGTTTAACTTGGTGCTATTGGCGATATTTTGCGAAAAATTCACTGAATGATATTAAAATCAGCAATATTTAGAAAATTAACCATTGTAAAATGTATTTTGGCATTGTTTCGTGGCAAGCTAGAGGTGTAAATGTTTAAATTGTTATCGTACTCACTCCAAGCACTATTTTAACACTTAAAGCATCTATTTTTAAATTTACACGTAAGTAGTGTGGGTTTCATACCAGATTTTTTTCTTTTGTTGGCCGATTCCGTATGTATCCAATAAAAACCTTTTTAAAATTATGTCAAAACGTAAAGTAATCCTCACACTAAATTAATCAAACTCTTAAACAAGACTACATTACCATTAATTTGCGTTTTTGCACAAATAATCGTCAAATGTTCCCTATTAATTTCGAAATCATTGAGGACAAAAAGTTTTAGCGTCATATTATGGTCAGCAATAGTATCTCAGCATTTGATGGCTATTTCTCTGAGACAAAAATTAGTGACATAATAATACTTAATGTATTTTCATAAAGTAGGGAGGGGAGCAAAATTATCCTAGGTATCCAAAAACAGTTACCGCAAATTTGGTGAAATTTTAAAAATCGTCAAAGTGGTGTGCTTTGCATTCTTTCAGTTTAGGGAAAAAAAACCCCAAAGGTGAGTTAAATTGTTTCTATAAATTATTACTGACCCAGGCAACGCCGGGTAATTTTTCTAGTCGTAAATAAATGTCCTGTGTTTTCACAACACCGGAATCATCGGTCAAAGAAAGTTCGAAATTGTTCCAGATTCATAACAATCTTTCTTTGTTTCTTCTTTCAGAATCCGACTCGTACTGTCCCAATCCAGGTCCTCTGGCCAACGGTGAGGTTGTCCTCGGTGACTCACAAGGACAAGAACGCGATCCAGCCATAACGGACAATCGCTTTCGTAGAGAAACGCGCCTCAATTTCTACTGCAACCCCGGATATAAACTCATCGGACTTCCTTATGCCATCTGTGGCCCGGATGAGAATTGGTCCACCAGTTTCCCCGTGTGCGAAAGAGGTATGATAACTGCATTCGTTTTTACTTCCTTTTACGAAGTAAAGGAAGAAAAAAATGTTTTACAATGATTCATTTCCTGAATATCGCCGATTTTAACATGATTCAGTGAATTTTTCACAAAATATCGCCAATAGCGCCAAATTGAATCCAAATTTAAAAAAATAAAGAAAATCATTTTTTTCGCCAAACTTGGCGATATGTTGCCAAGTTTGCGGCAAACACGGCGACCGAAAGCTTGGCGATATATTTAAATAACAATCTTTCCCTGTGCTTGTGCATCAGTTAAAAACACGAAGTACAGTGGAGTTACCCATGTAATATATTAGCTAAACCGTTTGAGACCTGTTAGCGACATTTAAAACCAACTAGCCTTTTTCTTTTGTGTTTTCACCCAAATATTAAAATTGCTTTCGTATATGCCTAAGTGTTAAAACAGTGCCTTTGAGTGATGAAGATAACAATTTAAACATTTACACTAGGGTGGGGCGAAAAAAAATTTTTCAGATCAACTTCTAATAGTTGCCAAAAGTTGTCTTTGGTGATAGTTAGCTTTTGTGCAAATTTTGAGAAAAATCGGTTAATATCTTCAAGGGGCGCTGCGATCGCAAAAATTTGCCGTAGCTTTTATAGGTATTTCATGGTTAAAATATGAAAAACAATGCCGTTAGCTAATCTCATTGCATTTTTTTTACTCATAAGATATATTCATTCAAATCAAAGCATATGAAATAACTCAAAAAATAATTTTGTATGATATATTTGTATTTCAGGCATCTTAAAAAGAAATAAAACAGCGAAAAATAGTGATTTTTAGGACAATATTAAGTAAAAACTGATTTTTTTTAATAAAATGTGACATAAAAATTATGAAACTGCAAACATACGACAACATTAAACAGCATTACTTAAAAATAAATGAAATATGTTTTTTAAAAATATGTTCGAATGTACAAAACGTACATGATACGAAAATTTTATGTGTCACAGTTTGAGCTTTCACAAAAAATCTCCATATATTATTTCTCTAAGTCGAATCCTATACCCGGTCGAAACTCACTCATTTCTTTACCGAATTGCATGAAAATTTATGATTTTGAAGCTTATCCCGCGGGCTATTGACGAAAATTAGACCCACCCTCTAAAAAGTGTCGGTTCGTTTTTTATTCGAACTTCAATTTTTGGGCACAAAATTGACTCTATCTAGCGAAATAATTGTCGTATCGTCTCCATTTTGATTTCATTCGAAAGATTAAAAAAAATGCGTTCTTTAGAACGTTTCTCCGCTAGCGCCGCGTAACGAGAATCTCGAAAATCCACGTTTAAGCGACTTATAAGCGATTGAAGTTTGAAAAAGTTAAATTTTTTGCTCAACTGTTAAAATCGTTACCATTGTTGTTCAAATCAATTTTAAATGCGACATTTCAAGCCAAGGCTTAGCTCGGTAAACCTTAATTGTAACTTTTATTGTTTCAAAATACTATGGTAGTTTTGCGATAACGTTAGTATTTAGTTTAGTAGTAGCCTTGGGTATTTGATTTTAATATAGGGTATCACTTTTGTAGTAGTTGTAAAAGTGAACGTGTCTTTGATCTCTTTGAAAAGTTGTCAGAACGACGGCAGTAGATGGCGATGTTGTGCAAACGTACAAGATTTTACAATGCCAAGGAACAAGGTACCAACAGGCAGACTAACAGGAAGGTGTCTACTACCTAGACAATATTAGACAATTCAACAATGCTTTGGCCTTCGCTTCAGTCAAAGTGAACCCAGTTAACATTCCTGGCAGAGGTCCATATTGTTTTAAACTACATGGTCAAGTGTACCATATGATCGGGAACTTGCAACCTCCGGCAGGCACTACACCAACATACGCTGGACTTTTCTTTATAGATTTCGACACTGCGCTGCAAGTTCGGGCAGATAATGAAGCCAATAAAAATTGTCGTATTAAATTTTAAGTTTAAAGTTTTTTTTGCGGAATTCCGCACGGGTCACCTAGTCTTTTTTATTTTCAAAGAAAGGCAGTTTCTTTCGAGCCTTTAAATGTGCACGAACTCTCTCGTTTCTATTCCACTTATGGTCAGTGATACATCCGTCACCAACTTTACGCTAGATTCCCCGGATTGAGTATGACAAGTAAATGTTCACTTGTTTCGAAGAAAATTTTGAGAAAAATATGTTAATATCTTCAGGGGCGCTGCGATCGCAAAAATTTGCCGAAGCTTTTACAGGTATTTTATGGTTAAAATATGAACGTTCTTCGGTTTTCAAGTCATGTAGCTCGTCTTCAGATGGCATCATTGTTATGGGAGGTTCTGTTATTAGCACGTTTTCACACTGCCAATTTATCAAGTCTGCATAGTCGGAAGAAAAGTTAATCTCAAAAAGGATAAAAGTGTGGATGTCATTACTATACAGAATTAGTGTTTCTTACTCTTAAAATTTGACGAGCAACTAACTGCCGAACATGCCTTCGATCATCGTTTAACATTGCCAGCAAAACATTTTCAGTATAAACAAAACAAAAAAAAAAGGTATTATCTGAATAACTGGCTCGATGACATGTAACAGGGCGTCTGGTAAATGGTACTGTTTCAAAAAGATGTTTGGCACTAATAACGGCTTCAAATATTTCCAGTAAATATTTCTAGTCTGTTCTTAGGTCAGTTCGGTCGATAGTTGGCATGTTTTGCATATTGCGTTCAACTGCCTCATATTTCACTACACTGTAAAAACTACGGGTGACGCAGGGGTGCCAATAAGAAAGCTTGGGTGAAAGCAAGGTGCCACGGGGTGCCACAGCGAATTTGAAATACTCTTACCGCACTAAAAAGCCTCCCATCGGCACCCTTTGGGGTGAATGAAGCTTGCGCATGCTCAGTGAGACAACTCGCCGTACCAAAAGGCACCTTTGCCAGAATGCGCCTGCGCGAGGTCTCATCATCATCATCAACCATTTGAATGGCGGACATCTTGTTTACGTCGACACGACAGAATTTTCGGTACAGTGTTTTCAGTCTTGGATTTCACCTTGAGTTTATTACAAAAATGGATTAATTCTTCATATTAGTCTTCGAATTTTCATGTAAGTACATGCATTTGATAATAGTTCTAAGAATTTCCAACATATTTGTACAATCATTTCAAAGTGTACGAACGGAAATTTATCTCTGTGCAGCGAATCTCTTTTGCCGTGCAGATACAAACAAGCAGCAGAACGCGAAGGGAAGGAAAAAAAAAGAAACTCTGAATGACTCTTTCTTTCTTTCTTATTTGTTTTTATCATACGTATATGTATATGCTATTTTAATGCCATGCATTTCGTGCTGTCGCTAATATCTTTCGTTGGCGTTATTGATAACAAATGCTGAGTTCGTTATTGCCAGAGCTTACTTTTTTTGTTCCATCAGTTGAATTGATCCTTAAAATATATTTCGATTTTTAATCTGTCGAGAAACTTGACGTTTAACAAACACTGCTTTTCAAATACCCGATATATTTTATTCCATAAAGATATTTAAATGTCGAACTATACATACTTATTAATATGTTGTTACCCTTGATTAAAATTTTATAAGTTAATGAAGCGATTCAATTTTTTATTGATAGAATAATACAACTGAATATTTTTGATTGTTTTTGAAAGGGATCCATAAAATGCCTTCCCTCTTCATTTTCGGTACAGATAATGCTGCAGTAAATGTCAATAGCATTTTAAAACTACTGAGTTTAATTCAAGTCACGAATTCTTTTAAAATATGTTGGAAAGTCTGAACTGTGAGAAAATGCCTTAAATTACAAGTTTCGATCATTTTCAAATCGGAATTCAAGGTGAAAATGTACCAAGACTTTGTGAATAAAAGCAATAAATAAAAGTAAACACAATTGAAAAACAAAAACGCACACAGCACAGGGGGGATCTGCAATAGTGAACAGTGAGGGTGCCATTATGCTCTCCTATACGGTTCCATCTTTCACCCGCGCTGCTCGTTGAATTGAGGGTGCCAGTTTTTCACCCAAGCCAAGGGTGAAATCTCGGCACCCTACTGGGTGCCGCTCCTGTTACAAGCGTTTCACCCCGGAAAGGTGCCAATTGCAACCATTAGTTTTAACAGTGTATAGTTAGGGATTCGCAGCCTGTCAACATTTTGTCAATAGGACCGCTGAACCTACGGGGACCAGCTGTTCATCCATCTGAGTATTTTACTAAGTGGAGAAGAAGCAATTCACTGTCATGAAGCTGACATATTAACCAATGCAATGGCCTATTAAAATTTTTTCAAGGCGTTATATTTAGCCACCTTTGCTAATAACAGAACATCCCATAACAATGATGCCATCTGAAGACGAGCTACATGACTTGGGGGTCTAGTCTCTGCCCATACGTAAATTTACGTACGTTAATCATGCCGTCAACGTACGCACACATCGTAACGAACTCTAATAACGTATGCTGATAACCGTACGTGCGGTAACTGCGTAGTCTCTGCCCAAATATTCCGAACGTACGTTAACATTCGGCGTGTTTACGAACGTACTGAAAAATATTAAGCCATGCCTTTATTCCGATCCAAATCAGCCAATCGAAAATTAGTGTTTCAATCGGCACGTATCGTAATCGTTGACTTGGCAATGCTCGGCAGACAACGCTTTTACTTTTGTTTTCCATTGTTTGCATACACACAGACCTTATACTATTACTTATGAGAAAAGACAATGGGTGTCACTAAAAAAATTATTGAAAAATATTGGAATTTAGATAAATAACAGCGGGAGTGTATTTTGAATAGTCAAAACAATTGATTTCATGATTTATAAATTATTGTTGGTAACATATATGGGTGATTCTACAAATACGGGAATATTTCTAACATGTAGATTTCAAAAAATTAATTTAAAATTAAAAATCTGAAAAAAATCAGCAAAGCACTTGATAAGTTACATAAGTAAAATAGAATATCAGCAGAGCTTAAATGCTTGTATTTTATTGTATTTTTGGATTTTTATTTTTTTGAAGGCATATGTGAATGATAAATTGACATGTGGATGACACAAAGGGTATGTGAATTTAACACAGTAAGTATGTGAATAACACAAACACAATGGGTATATTAATGAAATTTTTTAACCAGTAAACTGTTAAACATAATTTTTAAACATTGCACTGTCATAGTTTGGCTTTTGATTTATCCACGTGTCTTATATTGGGGCATGTGAATGACAATAGAAAAAGGGCATGTGAATGACAAAACACAAGTAATTGTGTCCTCAAAAAGTCATATTTGAATATTTTTCGGCTTCACTTCGAATTAGAACCCACAAATGTAAGCCTTAGGATTACTCGTTATCAAAATTTATTTACATGTACATTTTACATGCATTCTGTGGGGCATGTTAATGACAAAGTTAAAAAACACTTGCCTTGAAAGTTGAGTTTATCTTGCTTTTTATCAAAAAGTAATTGCAGAATACACTGTAAAAACTACGGGTGACGCAGGGGTGCCAATAAGAAAGCTTGGGTGAAAGCAAGGTGCCACGGGGTGCCACAGCGAATTTGAAATACTCTTACCGCACTAAAAAGCCTCCCATCGGCACCCTTTGGGGTGAATGAAGCTTGCGCATGCTCAGTGAGACAACTCGCCGTACCAAAAGGCACCTTTGCCAGAATGCGCCTGCGCGAGGTCTCATCATCATCATCAACCATTTGAATGGCGGACATCTTGTTTACGTCGACACGACAGAATTTTCGGTACAGTGTTTTCAGTCTTGGATTTCACCTTGAGTTTATTACAAAAATGGATTAATTCTTCATATTAGTCTTCGAATTTTCATGTAAGTACATGCATTTGATAATAGTTCTAAGAATTTCCAACATATTTGTACAATCATTTCAAAGTGTACGAACGGAAATTTATCTCTGTGCAGCGAATCTCTTTTGCCGTGCAGATACAAACAAGCAGCAGAACGCGAAGGGAAGGAAAAAAAAAGAAACTCTGAATGACTCTTTCTTTCTTTCTTATTTGTTTTTATCATACGTATATGTATATGCTATTTTAATGCCATGCATTTCGTGCTGTCGCTAATATCTTTCGTTGGCGTTATTGATAACAAATGCTGAGTTCGTTATTGCCAGAGCTTACTTTTTTTGTTCCATCAGTTGAATTGATCCTTAAAATATATTTCGATTTTTAATCTGTCGAGAAACTTGACGTTTAACAAACACTGCTTTTCAAATACCCGATATATTTTATTCCATAAAGATATTTAAATGTCGAACTATACATACTTATTAATATGTTGTTACCCTTGATTAAAATTTTATAAGTTAATGAAGCGATTCAATTTTTTATTGATAGAATAATACAACTGAATATTTTTGATTGTTTTTGAAAGGGATCCATAAAATACCTTCCCTCTTCATTTTCGGTACAGATAATGCTGCAGTAAATGTCAATAGCATTTTAAAACTACTGAGTTTAATTCAAGTCACGAATTCTTTTAAAATATGTTGGAAAGTCTGAACTGTGAGAAAATGCCTTAAATTACAAGTTTCGATCATTTTCAAATCGGAATTCAAGGTGAAAATGTACCAAGACTTTGTGAATAAAAGCAATAAATAAAAGTAAACACAATTGAAAAACAAAAACGCACACAGCACAGGGGGGATCTGCAATAGTGAACAGTGAGGGTGCCATTATGCTCTCCTATACGGTTCCATCTTTCACCCGCGCTGCTCGTTGAATTGAGGGTGCCAGTTTTTCACCCAAGCCAAGGGTGAAATCTCGGCACCCTACTGGGTGCCGCTCCTGTTACAAGCGTTTCACCCCGGAAAGGTGCCAATTGCAACCATTAGTTTTAACAGTGTAGCAAAATTAATCCTCAGCCAGGAATAACAAAGTCCCATGCTTTATTTTAAGGTGTGTTGCCAGATTTTGAAATAAAACATTTCAGAGAAAAATATCTATACTTTTTAGACATGTGGATGATTGATAATCGCTGGGACAAAGTTTAGATTAACTTTTAGAGATATTATTTTCATATTATTTTGCTTTTTTTGTGATTTACATCTTGCACACATTCATATTTATAAATAAAAAACTCGAGAAAAAAAAAATCACTTATTTTTTTTAAATCTATATTCCATTGATTGTGAAAATTGCACCTATGGGACAGGGCATGTGGATGACATTTCAATCTAATATCCTTTTTTTAAAATGAATAATAATTAAATACCGACATTGTTGATAACGGAAATTATAGGACAAAAGACGTATAAAAATATTCCCAAAATAGTTTTTTAATAAATTAAAAACAAAAAGAGCAATCAGTATGGAACATAAATTTGCCCATTTTTGTAGAATCACCCATATACAGATTAAAGCGTATTGACTGTATGACATATCAGAATATTGCATCTATCACCATTTATCTATATCATCATTTAAAGCATGATGGTCATTTGACAACAGCCGAATTGAGTTTTATAAATCGGGTCTTCTTATTTTCAAAGGCAACAAAATTATGTAAAAACAGGAAGATATTGCAGCTTCACAAAAAAAGTAATACTGTTCCTGAATTTGCCGACTTGTCATTTCGAGCTTGCCGAATGAGGAAAACTCTCATGACCTCCCTTCGGGGCTCCTGAATATGTATAACACTATAATATTTTTCAGAATCTAATTTAAAATATTTTTGTGCCGGATATGGACTTAAAAACAAGTACTACAAGCCCTAATTAACACAATTGCTAGGGCCTGATTATGGCACAGGCCATCTAGGCCTGAGACTGGGGCCTCATCATCCTAAGGGGCCCCTAATTTTTTAAAAACTGATGCACAGCATTGAAGAATTATGTATTTTTAAGAAAAAAATAATGATTCGTGAATTGAAAAATAAAAACAATCTCTTTTGATACTTAATTAGCACTTCTCTTATTTAGTTCATTTTATGGAAAGAAAAAAAGATTTCTTTCTTGGGAATTAGCTTTAAAAATCTTGAGCTAAAATGATGTAAAAAAACAGTATCAGGGCTAGACATAATGCATACAGTGCAACTACATAGGGCCTTGCAGAGCTCTATACAATGATCCCCAAAAATCACCCCCCTCAGGGGTGCCCACAGGGAGGATTATGGCGCAAGTTGCGTCAACAAAATTTTAGGGGGGATTTTTGAAAACTGATTTATTTATTTAAATTATTTATTAATTTAGTTTTTTTATTTTAATTATTATTTTTTTTTCGTGTGTGTGTGGGTGTGCTTGGAATGTGTGGAAGAGAAAAAAAGCGATTATATTCTGCGCATAATTAGTAGTTTTAAAAAGTTAATACATGAAAAACTAGTAGTTATAATTTAAAAAATAAATAAATAATATTAGAAAAAAGAAATAAAAGAGAGGAAAAAAAATAAAAAGCACAAGAGGGTTGTGAAATTTTTTTTGGGGGGGTGGGGGGAGGGGATTCGCGCCATTGAGCTTGGGGGGGGGGGATGGGTAAATACTTTCTTCATTATTTTGCAAACAAAACATTTTAATGCTTTTCGTCCATTTATAGAGTATTATTTAATTATCCCCCCCTTGTATCGCAGTGGCGATACAAGGGGGGGGGATAATTAAGGGCGGGGTTACAAGGGGGCCCCCTGGCCCCCTTATATCGCCACTGCGAAAAAGATTTTTTTTTTTTTTTTTTGGTGACTTGAAAAGGCAGAGCACAGAAGGGGGCCTCTAAAGTATTGTCGGCCTTGGGCCTAGATTTTTAATTGACAGTGTCATTTATTTATTTATTTTGTGAGAAAATCTTTCCTCGAAATATTGTCGTTACATATCAAATTAAAGCGCATATAATTGTTATTAAAATGAGTTAATATGCAACTCTTTACCTCTCATAGAACTTGAGTTATAATATTTTACAACACTGCCAGCAAGAAAAAAAAATGTTTTTTAACGAATTTCAGAAATTAATTACTGATTAATTATGAATAATAGATTTTTCAATTTAAAAAAATAGACGTGAGGCCGCCCTGGACTTTTGAAACTGCCCCCCCCCCTTGAGGTGTTGAATTTCAGAGTTGTAAAAAAAAAAAAAAACTTTATTTACTTGACATAAAATGTATTTTCAAGGTAAACCGTGCAAAGCCCGGCCACACAGCTTTATTAACAAAGAACAGTATTTAATTCAATTGATAGATGTAATTCTCGCGGCCGATCCACCCTGCTGTCTAAAAAAAAAACTCTTCATTTTACATGAAAAAAGTGCCACCCCCCCCCCCAATCATGCCGCCCTGGGCATGATTGGGGGGCATGATTGGGCCCATTAAGACCATACGTAAATACAGCACTGTTCAAGGGTAGGATTCCCGAAAGTTACATGAAAATCCGAAACGGCCAGGTCGAGATTTCTTTCGTTTTTTGGTTTATTTAATATGGTTGAATAAAAGGAATCTGTGTGAAAAAAATAAACAGCAGTTTTCGTAAGGCGCGAACAAGATTTGCTACTACTCTATAAATGGACGCAAAGCATTAAAAATGATGTTTTGTTTGCAAAATAATGAAGAAAGTACTTACCCGCAAGTGAGCTGGTAGTCTTCCGGCGGGAAAACTATCTTTAATATCTTCCGTGAGGTCAATCAATCGCTAAATTTTTTGCTAATCTGAAAAGTTTAACAAATCTGCGATCTGAAAGTTCGAAAGCATTGAATTGGTCTTTAAACACCATTTCTTTCTATCGTTTCCAATCTTTCAACGTCTTCTAGTTGTTAATCCAACGCAGCAAACGCGGCATCCATCTTGGATTTTAAGTACGCAAAATGGTTTTCCGCCTGAAAGAAGACGGCGTAAATTTTCCGTATGTTTACATTTTAGAGTACGTATTTTGCGTGCGGAAAAAAAGGGCAGAGACTAGCGGGTCTCGCTACATACGTTAAAATGACGTCACGGGTTGGTTTTGAATGCGGAGAATTTTTCCGTATTGGGCAGAGACTAGACCCCCTGAAAACCGAAAATGTTCCCCATTTTCTTCGAAACATGTGAACATTTACTTGTCATACTCAATCCGTGGAATCTAGCTTAAAGTTGGGGGTCTAGTCTCTGCCCATACGTAAATTTACGTACGTTAATCATGCCGTCAACGTACGCACGCATCGTAACGAACTCTAATAACGTATGCTGATAACCAAACGTGCGGTAACTGCGTAGTCTCTGCCCAAATATTCCGAACGTACGTTAACATTCGGCGTGTTTACGAACGTACTGAAAAATATTAAGCCACGCCTTTATTCCGATTCAAGTCAGCCAATCGAAAATTAGCGTTACAATCGGCGCGTATCGTAATCGTTGACTTGGCAATGCTCGGCAGACAACGCTTTTACTTTTGTTTTCCATTGTTTGCATACACACAGACCTTATACTATTACTTATGAGAAAAGACAATGGGTGTCACTAAAAAAATCATTGACAAATATTGGAATTTAGATAAATAACAGTGGGAGTGTATTTTGAATAGTCAAAGCAATTGATTTCATGATTTATAAATTATTGTTGTTAAGAGCAAGAATCTGAGAGAGTGTCACGCCTGTGATTCATGACCTCTCAGATTTTTTCCAAAAAATTACCAAATGTTTATTATCTTATTGAAAGACCAAATCCAGAATGTTTTGCTCTGAAGTTGAGTTGTTTAGTTTTTATGGATCCCTAAAGTTGAAGGTGCGGCATCAAAAATTAAGCGGATTTTCAAGACATGGAAGTTGCTGTAAGCCAAAACTCTTACCAAGAACTGTTTAACTCCAATTTTCTTTTTGTATATGGAATATAGAAGGTTGAAACTTTACAAAATGAGTGTTAAGTTTGAGGTAAGTTGTTGCCATAAGGTCAGTGAAGGCCCTCAAAACAAGGCATTTTTGACGTTTTTTAGCGTTTTTGAGGTCCAAAAACAGCTTGTACATTTCAGTTGGCACGGCAAAAGTGGTATCGTTTGAAAGACCAGTGTAAGCACTTTAAAATAATATATAAATAGCCGAGGAAAGATCAACGTGCTTTTAGTTGCGTAAGGTCGAAATATGAAAAATATCATATTTTAGCGATATTCAAACGGTCATAACTTCCTCTGCCAACAACATATTGAAATTTTTTTTTTGCCAATGTCATACTCTATTCTTTGTCTTAACAGAACAGTTGAGTCCTTTGAGGCGAAATGTAAAAAAATTTTTTACAAAAAATTTATTTTTTCCTGTGTATTTTTTGTAAAAAAAAATTTCACATTTCGCCTCAAAGAACTCAACTGTTCTGTTAAGACAAAGAATAGAGTATGGCATTGGCAAAGAAAATATTTCAATATGTTGTTGGCAGAGGAAGTTATGACCGTTTAAATATCGGTAAAATATGACATTTTTCATATTTCGGCCTTACGCAACTAAAAGTACGTCAAACTTTCCTCGGTTATTTATATATTATTTTAAAGTGCTTACACTGGTCTTTCAAACGATACCACTTTTGCCGTGCCAACTGAAATGTACAAGCTGTTTTTGGACCTCAAAAACGCTAAAAAACGTCAAAAATGCCTTGTTTTGAGGGCCTTCACTGACCTTACGGCAACAACTTACCACAAATTTAACATTCATTTTGTAAAGTTTACACCTTCTATATTCGATATACAAAAAGAAAATTGGAGTTCAACCGATTCTGTTAAGAGTTTTGCCACACAGAAACTTCCATGTCTTGAAAATCCGCTTAATTTTTGATGCCGCACTTTCAACTTTAGGGATCCATAAAAACTAAACAACTCAACTTTAGAGCAAAACATTCTGGATTTGGTCTTTCAATAAGATAATAAACATTTGGTAATTTTTGGGAGAAAATCTGAGAGGTCATGAATCACCCCATAATGCTAGTCGTGACAGTTTCTCAGATTCTTGCTCTTAACAGATATACAGATTAAAGCGTATTGACTGTATCATATATCATAGAATATTGCATCTATCACAATTTAAAGCATGATGGTCATTTGACAACAGCCGAATTGAGTTTTATAAATCGGGTCTTCTTATTTTCAAAGGCAACAAAATTATGTAAAAACAGGAGGATATTGCAGCTTCACAAAAAAAGTAATACTGTTCCTGAATTTGCCGACTTGTCATTTCGAGCTTGCCGAATGAGGAAAACTCTCATGACCTCCCTTCGGGGCCCCTGAATATGTATAACACTATAATATTTTTCAGAATCTAATTTAAAATATTTTTGTGCTGGATATGGAAATAAAAACAAGTACTACAGGCCCTAATTAACACAATTGCCGGGGCCTGATTATGGCACAGGCCATCTTAGCCTGGGACTGGGGTCTCATCTTCCTAAGCGGCCCCTAATTTTTTAAAAACTGATGCACAGCATTGAAGAATAATGTATTTTTAAGAAAAAAAATAATGATTCATGAATTGAAAAATAAAAACAATCTCTTTTGATACTTAATTAGCACTTCTCTTATTTAGTCCATTTTATGTTAAGTAAAAAAGATTTCTTTCTTGAGAATTAGCTTTAAAACTCTTGAGCTAAAATGGATATAAAAAAAAAAACAGTATCAGGGCTAGACATAATGCATACAGTGCAACTGCATAGGGCCTTGCAGAGCTCCATACAATGATCCCCAAAAATCGCCCCCTCGGGGGTGCCCACAGGGAGGATTATGGCGCAAGTTGCGCCAACAAAATTTTAGGGGGGGGGGGATTTTTTAAAACTGATTTATTTATTTAAATTATTTATTAATTTAGTTTTTTATTTAAATTATTTTTTTCATGTGTGTGTGTGTGGGTGTGCTTGGAATGTGGGGGGTGGAAGAGAAAAAAAGCGATTATATTCTGCCAATAATTAGTACTTTTAAAAAGTTAATACATGAAAAAATAATAGTTATAATTTAAAAAATAAATAAATAATATTGGAAAAAAGAAATAAAAAAGAGGAAAAAAATAAAAAGCACAAGAGGGTTGTGAAATTTTTTGTGGGGGGGGGGATTCGCGCCATTGAGCTTGGGGGGGGGGGGGTAAATACTTTCTTCATTATTTTGCAAACAAAACATTTTTAATGCTTTACGTCCATTTATAAAGTATTATTTAATTATCCCCCCCTTGTATCGCCACTGCGAAAAAGATTTTTTTTGGTGACTTGAATAGGCAGACCACAGAAGGGGGGCTTCTAAAGTATTGTCGGCCTTGAGCCTAAATTTTTAATTGACAGTGTCATTTATTTATTTATTTTTTGTGAGAAAATCTTTCCTCGAAATATTGTCGTTACATATCAAATTAAAGCGCATATAATTGTTATTAAAATGATCTAATATGCAACTCTGTACCTCTCATTGAACTTGAGTTATAATATTTTACAACACTGCCAGCAAGAAAAAAAAATGTTTTTTAACGAATTTCAGAAATTAATTAGGGTGAGTTCTGGTAAGTGCGTCCACGGGGTAAGTGCGTCCACTGGGAATTATATGAACACTATCCTGAAATGGCTTCTGCAAAACATCGACTATGTTAGATAACTGTCTAATGATAATTTCAATAAGTAGAATTCAGGCCTGGATTCAATAGACGAAACACAATCAGAGACAACTTAAATGTCTTCAGAAAAACTCTAAAGTAAAGTTTGAGAAGGTTTTGTTTCAGTTTCTCTTGTAGTCATACCAAGCAATTGAAGTCAAGGAATGCAAGTTGTTTCTTTTGAGTAATAGCTACTAATAACATACATGGGGTATTTTGATCAAATACTCTAACTAAAATTTGTTTATATGACGGTACGCACTTTCCCTTTCTTTAAAGTAAGGTGGGGGTAAGTGCGTACCATTATGATGGGGCAAGTGCGTACCACTATCATGAGGCATATGCGTACTATTATGCGTACCATTATGATGAGGCAAGTGTGTACCATTACGTGGAAAATCCGACTCTCGTAATTCACCTTTAATTTTGCTTATAACTCTTTTATAAGCCGATTATAAATCCGACGTCATTTTCATCAAGTATTACATTGAATGCGGCATAAGATTTCAATTTTATTCATTACCTCTGAAATATATTGGCTTTTAGATATCAGTTAGTAAATTTTTCGTTGAAAATAGCGATCATAAGCTATACTTAATTCAAACCAGAATGACAAATGAAGCAATGAAATTAAGTGAAACACTCAATAAGGAACCAACTGATTCAAAAAGGTGGAGTAATGAATAAATTATATTTAAAAAAAATAACACCTTGTGAAAAACTATTTCAATGTACAAGAAAAAAAGGTACAAGTATCATATCATGATCAATTATATTCTTTTTTTTTTTTTTTGCTCTTTATTTTGTGTTTTTTCTTACTGCTGCTGGTTCTAATAAGAAAAATATTATAAAACCGTATTTATTCAAAATAAGAAAAAAAAAGAATTGTTCACTCAGGTCACCTAACGATCTACTATACAAATAGAATGAAAGAAAATCACAGGGGTACGCACTTAGAACAACGCTATTGGCATGTCTCATCTTACATTTAAGAAGGGGTAAGTGCGAACCCTGACTTAAACACAGACTGATTAATGTATTACACAAAAATAAACTATGTAGACTATAAGTCATTATTACTAAATAAAAACAACTTACATTTGCTCACTTGGTCTTATTAAAAGGACAAAGGAAGAACCACAGACACAACTCTCTCAATCTTCAAATCACAGTTGTTCGCAAGACACGTGGGATATTACTGATTGCGTTTCATCCATGCAAGCAAGTGCTGATCTCTAGTATTAGGTATTATCCCAAGGCAACTACCTAACATATTTAATGCGTGCCAGAAGTTTTTTCCTGCTCATATTCGCATAATTTAAGGTGGACGCACTTACCCCGCTAGGTAGGGAAAGTGCGTACCTTAGAATAGGTGTCATAAACCAGGTCACAAAACCTATACTTATGGTTTATTTGACATATTATATGCTTGAAAATCTTAGTAAAGGATCTGGAAGGAAAACTAAAAAAAAAATTTGAGTGTACAAGATTTTTCAACAGAGCAGCATCCTTGAAAACATGAACTTTGAAAAAAAGGGTACGCACTTACCAGAACTCACCCTACTGATTAATTATGAATAATAGCTTTTTTAATATAAAAAATAGACGTGAGGCCGCCCTGGACTTTTTAAACTGCCCCCCCCCCCTTGAGATGTTGAATTTCAGAGTTGTAAAAAAAAAGCTTTTCTATTTACTTGACATAAAATGTATTTTCAAGCTAAACCGTGCAAAGCCCGGCCACATAGCGTTATTAACAAAGAACAGTATTGTTACAAATCTTGTAAATAGTTGTGGTTTTTCCTGCCTTGCTTTATTTTCATTGGTTTTGGTTTTATCTGGCGACATGTTGCAAATGTATCTGAAGATATCACTTTTATCATCTGTATACCCGTCCTGAAACACTTTGTAGTTTTTGCACTTGCCCTGACTTTGATGGGCATGAGGACATTTTTCGCTCGGAATGATTTTTCTTTTTATTTGCTGGAACTTTCGTGAATGAATTGTTCAAGTTATGAATGATTTGGAACACTCCGGATGTTACTGGAATGTTGTCGGGAATTCGTTTCGTGTATAAATAGCTGGCCTTGAACACAAGTCAGTCAGTTTTTCTCAGAGTGGATTGTTGAGAGGCTCGTTTTTATTCGCTTTGGGCGAATGTTGTTTTTGCTTTTGTAATTTCTTAATTACTGTTCACGTTAGATACGTGGTGCTGAGTTACTGTTGAGACACACATTGTACTGTTTGCTGCCGAATTGCTGGATGTTTAGCAATTGTTTCCTGCTCTTATTGTAAATAGTGTACATACTTGTAAATAAATTTATAGTTACTTCCTCAAGATTTTAATGCTCATTTAAAGAAAGTTGAAGGTGCTACGGACTCGTTACAGTATTTAATTCAATTAATTGATGTTATTCTCGCGGCCGATCCGCCCTGCTGTCTAAAAAAAAGGTCTTCATTTTGCATGAAAAAAGTGCTCCCCCCCCCCAATCGTGCCGCCCTGGGATATAGCCCATTAAGCCCATACGTAAATACGGCACTGTTCAAGGGTAGGATTCCCGAAAGTTACATGAAAATCCGAAACGGCCAGGTCGAGATTTCTTTCGTTTTTTGGTTGATTTAATATGGTTGAATAAAAGAAATCTTTGCGAAAAAAAAAAAAACAGCAATTTTCGTAAGGCGCGAACAAGATTTGCTACTACTCTAAAATAATAAAGAAAGTACTTACCCGCAAGTGAGCTGGTAGTCCTCCGGCGGGAAAACTATCTTTAATATCTTTCGTGAGGTCAATCGCTAAATTTTTTGTTAACCTGAAAAGTTTAACAAATCTGCGATCTGAAAGCATTGAATTGGTCTTTAAACACCATTTCTTTCTATCGTTTCCAATCTTTGAACGTCTTCTAGTTGCTAATCCAACGCAGCAAAAGCGGCATCCATCTTGATTTTTAAGTACGCAAAATGGTTTTCCGCCAGAAAGAAGACGGCGTAAATTGTCCGTATGTTTACATTTTAGAGTACGTATTTTGCGTGCGGAAAAAAAGGGCAAAGACTAGCGGGTCTCGCTACATACGTTAAAATGACGTCACGGGTTGGTTTTGAATGCGGAGAATTTTTACATATTGGGCAGAGACTAGACCCCCAGACCCCCAGATTAGGAAACACAACAGGGCACGCTCGTTCATGGAATTATTCCTTTTTTTGTAACAACTGCGTGGTGGAAGGGGAGGTGAAATGTCAAGAGAAAAAATGGTATCATATTCAACTCCACATTTAAATACTGACTGTAACCAAAGTACAGTGGCATGTCTGAACTGATTAACGCCAGAAATGAATAAGCATCTCGCCCTTTAAAACCATTCTATAAACAAAATTTTGTTTGAATACTTGCATTACTTCTCGATATACATCACTCACAAATAATGAAACATAAAAAGTTCAATTGCTCTGCTTCCTCGATGCTGTGTCGTATCTTTTGAAGGGTTCCTATGAGCCAATATCGTTTTATTTGATATCGTTTGAACCTTCTTCAGGCATAGTAATCACACTATGCTGAAAACGATCCATTACATTTGTGTATGTAAGAACTCCCTTGAAAGAACTAGCGGCAAAAACCAATCAGCACTGAATCACATATTGGTACATGTATGTACCAGATTTCATTCCAATTCATGCAGTAAGTTTTGAGGTAGGATCGCCCCCAAAAAATGGGTCACGCAGATACGCACGTACACATCTTCCTTTAAAACAATGAACGGTAAAATTGAATTCAGCACACGTCAGAACGTGTAAATTCTTCCAAATTGATATTTTTTCACTGATCCAGTACTTTCTTTTACACATTATATGTAGAAGAAAATGATTTCGTCTAAACCTTCTTCAGACATAACAGTCACGCTATGTTGAAAACGATCCATTACATTCTTATATGTAAAAACTTCCTTGGAAGAACTTGCGGCAAAAACCAATCAGCACTGAATCGTGCATGTATGTACCGAATTTTATTCTAATTCATGCAGTGAATTTTGAGGTAGAGCCACTCCCAAAAAATGGGTCACGCCGATACTTACTTACACATTTTCCTTTAAAAAAAATAAACGGTAAAATTGAATTCAGCACACGTCAGAACGTGTAAATACTCCCAAATTGACAATTTTTCACTGATCCAATACTTTCTTTTACACATTATATGTAGAAGAAAATAAAAACACCTCTATTATTAAATAATATAGACTTGCTTTCCATCATGTAAGAAATTTTAACAAAAACCAAGTTTCAAACATTGTATATCTGTCTTATTCATTTCATTGTTCTTCAACTTCTTCTTTTTAACACTTAAATTTTCTTTTCGATATCAATTAAACTTGGCTTGGGCTGCTAATCTATTCGTTTTTAAGTTGGTAGATAGCGAGTCACGGTGAAATAAGCTATTGTAAATAAATAACGTACGCTTATTTGAAAACTATTTGTTTCTTGGAAAACGCTCGAAACAGTTACAAGCCGAAAGGGTAATTTTTTTTTAGTATTTTTCAAAAATTTTAGTCCATACTATCGTTAACGCACACGTTCATCAACAGCAATTAACAATCTTTTGCTAATTTGGTGATAAAAAGCCTTTTCGTATGTTTTAATTTTTGGTACAAACTGTATCAATATCGGACCTTCTACATTTTTGTCTGACGACGTTTAGACTGGCGACATTTTGGCCCGCTACACTTTTGACTGGCGACATTTTGGACACGCAACATTTTGGGCCGGCGACGTTTTGGACCGGCGACATTTTTGCCCGCGGCATTTTTTCCCGGTGACATTTTGACCGCGACAATTTGGGCGTGTTCCCCTTAGCTTAGCCTGGAAGCATGCATTATGGACACCGCAACAGTGGACCTGGGTGATGGTTTCTGGCGAGTATAGGCTCAGTTTGCAATCAGATTCTCAGCGAATTTTCCTTTGGAGAGAGGCAGGTTCCCGTTACCACCAAGAAAACATCGTTGAACGACATCGTTATGGTAGTGCAGGATTGCTCGTTTGGAGAGGAATTATCCTGGGTTCCAGGACGCAGCTGCATATTCAAACTGGAACCATGACAGGCAAAATCTTTCGGGACGTCATTGTGTATCAACATGTATGCTTATTTCTGGGCGCAGAATTTGTGTTTATGGATGATAACGCCCGTCTGGCACCGTAAACGAATGCCTTGAATCGGAGGATATCACCCGTATGGACTGGCCAGCATTCTCACCAGACTTGAATCCAATAGAGCACGTGCGGGATATGCTTGGCCGGCGAGTTGCAGCCCGTCAACCACCTCCTACGTGTCTATCGGAGCTTCAGAGAGCATTGATTGTTGAGTGGTGTAATATACCCCAAGTAAAGATTGATAACTTAATTCCGAGCATGCCTAGGCGTTGCACAAACTGTATTTTGTCGTTTAGAAGACACACTATGTATTAGCTTTCATAATAACTGCGTAACATTGATTTTTGGGAAAATGATATTTTTTGCCATTGCTCCAGGGAGTAAAAATCGTCATTTTACTTGATAATATCAAACATGTCGCATCTTTTTTGCTATTTATCTTTCGTTTAATAAATAAGTTTTACAAAAGGTACATTTGTTTTGCTTCTGACTCTTCGGATCTCAATTGTATTTTTTCTATTAGTTTATCTTTCTCTATCACATATTATTTAATAATTTCCTGCAGGAACATAACTAGCATAACTTTTGTTCATGGACGTTATAGAGCACCTGTTACTATTCCAACATGTCACTATTCTTGAATATTAATATAAAGATATTGCTTGGCTAATATACACGGTGAGTTTGACCGAATCTGCCATACGAAATGGCGTGATAGAACAGCCCACGCGAAATATAGAGCCGCCGACACTATAAGACACTATAAGAGCAAAAAATCGCTGTAAAAACTGAATTTTTCTTCTTATAGTGTCTTTATTATTATTTAAATTATGTTTATCCTCGTTATTTTTTACTTTATGACAGAAAAACTCCGAACAGTTCTACAGTTTCAAATGGCTGATAATAATGCATATATTGCGTGTGTGTTTCTTTCCCTTGAGCAATGACGAATTGCTATTTATTTTCGTTTTTAACCTAAGTTGTCGTGTATTCCTTTTTATCCTACTTTCCCGCAAAAATAAAAGAATGACGAAAAAAACATTAAGCGTGGCTTAATGCATCTTAAAAATTACGCCGAGGCAAAAGGAAAAAAAAAATTAACTATCGAAAATTTAAAATTGGAAAATTTAAGTTCTGAGATGATTAATTTGTATTTCTGTCCCCCCCCCCCCAAATAACTTTTGAACAGCCCGATTTGAATAAACTTTTTTTTTGTTTGAAAGATTTCGGCAAGGATACCTCATTCCCATATTTCACTTATTGATTTGAACAATTTTTTCGTTCAATTTTGAACAATTCAAAAAAACGTAACATTCCTAAGTACTATCAACTCATCGGATTTTGCTCGGCGATCATCAAACTCCTCGTAAACTGATCCCGTAATGCACGATGACATCGTTCCGAACAGTATCCGAGCACGGTTTTCCATGAGTTACTTTTCATCAGAAAGCGATATCCTTCCGATCAACTTTCAACAAAATTGATCATAAATTTATCGGCACGGGACTGCATGCTCATAAATTGCTCCAAATCTCATCGTATTTCAAGCAAAACTCATCGGATTTTGCTGCTCGGATTCTGTTTGGCCGATGAGACATATTGGAGCAATTCTCGATGAGAACTCATCGGAATCGATCATCGGCAGATGAGAATTTCATCGGGTTTCGATGAATGGCCGATCATCGACCGATGAGATTATGCTGCTAGGGTTCACACATCCGGGGAAATTTAAGATATATCCCGAAATCAAAGGTGGATTTCCTTCAACCAAAATTTGTAGGAAAATGGTCTTTATGAAGACTGTATTTAAAATATTTTTTTTCTGAATAAGCTGGTTTAAGGATTCCGAATACGACTCTTCCACTCCGACACCAAATTATCAACTCCGACTCAACAGCCATGGCAAAAATGCTGGTTCGGAAAAAATGACCCTCATACTAATAGAATACATAACTAGGACTCCAACTATGAACTTCCACTAACAACTCCGATTAGATATCCTCGACTCACTCTGATTCTGACTCAACAAACATGGCAGAAATGCAGGCTGAGGGAAAATGACTAACTACTACTCGAAAAACAAAGAGTTGTGCAAAAGATTTTTTTTATTTATTTGTTTTTTTTAAATTTATTATTATTATTATTTTGGCAGACAATTTTTTTCTAACAAAAATTATTCATTTAAGAGAACATTTTATTATTTATTGATGCATTTTCTGAAGTATATTTATTTATTTAATTATTTTTAATTATTGACCACGGATTAAAAATGAAATTGGAGGCATTTTTTTTTATAAGCGATTTGTGTTTTTGATAAAATGTGAAATAGGAATTATCAACGTCATTACGCACAAAATTTGCAAGAATCTGCGGACACGTATTTCGGGCTACAAGAACCCATTTTTCAATGCAAAGCAATGTGAGCTTTAGGACGAAAATTATTCCTATTTTACTTTTCAGCACAAAGGTATTGTTTCAATATTGATGTGCTTGAGCTGTCCATTTAATTTTTTTTTTTTTTTGGAAACGATGCAAGAATTTTTGCATGGAAGAAATACATTAGTTTCGTTATTCAAAAGGGGCTACAACGTTATTTATTCGTTCGCGTACTTTTTGAGCATTTATTTCATCAGATGAAAGAGGTATATTTTGTTTGAAACAAATCGCTTTAAATGCAAAAAAGGTACGTTTCACATAATTTTCAGTCTCAGATAATTAAGAGAACATTGATCAGACTGGACAAGGTAATTGATTTTTACATCACGTTTTATATACAATTGTAAATTAGTTTCATTTCATTTTACAGTTCAAGTTTCCAATTTCCTAAATTTTTCAATCCTAACTTACAAATTCATTAAGCTGAAAAAATTCAGCAAAGAGAACATACTCTACGTCTTTGTTGAGAATTATTGAGAGTTACAACACACAAAGGAATAAAAACTACAAATATTGTAACAATGTCTGCATGCATGCCGAATCGTTAAACAAAATGTTCCAAAACATGTAAAATTTTTGCGGTGTCACAGTGACCTCTCATGACCTCCCTTCAGTCTTCTGTCTATTTAAACTGTACCTGTCTGAAAGACGAAAGAAGTAATCTTTTTAAAAATGCATCTCTCGTATTGAGATCCTTAAAAAAAACTCGGAGGGAACTTTGACTTTTCCAACTATTGATTATAAACACGTTATTTCGCTGACATAATCCGAAGCATAATTTCGAGAGGCCTCAATGTATTTGAAGCAACGTCTGGCAACTTTGAGGTCAAGAGGCGCACCTGCGGAAATTCCAATCACTCGTTTGACCAAACGATTTCTGAGGAAGGTATTACTTTTGCTGGAGCCTGGGGCATCTTTCATAACAGACTGCTTGAGTTACCTTGAAAAAGGGTCATCTGCCCTTTGAGACTTTTTTGCAAGTAAAATCGTGGCTTTGGTCGGATGTCTTTAATTTTACTGAGACTTGGAGTTCAATGATTATAATAAGCCAAAAAGTGTAGATTTGTAAGCTGAAAGACAATTTTTACGATTTGGTTTTATTAGGGCACTCAATTGAACATTACGATCTTTGTTCATTTCTGTAGGTTTTTAATTTTGGTCAAGGAGAGCCCTCATCACGCGCTTAAATGTTGGATCTGAAACTAATTCCTTCAACTAAATACCATCTTAGTAAATTTCTAAATAAAAGTTCTGGAATAAATTAAACACATTTGTGCTTGAAAAGTAAAATGCCATTTTTCGCCTTTTTCTCGCTCAAAATTTGCAGATTACTGAAAACACGTGTTTCAGGGTTACAAGGAACTCTTTTTTCAGTGCAAAGAAGTGTGTCTTAGGACGAAAAGTCGTTAAAAAAAGTTACGTGGACAGAAGATAGTTTAAATAGTAAAAATTGGAGCTCAACAAAACAAACAAGACAAAACGATGCATAGAACCAAAATTTAAAACATTAATTCCATTAAGAAAAGAAGTAATGTAGATGGATAGTTTCAGAACTGATTTTTATATGTAAGTCACACTAAAATAGTCCAAACTCTGTCAAATATGTGAAAAACAGGACTATTTAGTCGGAGGGAACATATTCGAGTCAGACACTCCGACTAATTTACCCGGAAATAACTCCGACTGAACCGCCCTGCGAAAATACTGACTCCGACTGGAAGTATTTTCACCCCAAATCAGTCCGACCCCATAGAGAAAACAAATCGAGAAAGAAAAATGAGTTAAGTTCCCGTGCATATCAAGGCATGCTCTTAATTGAGCGAGGTAATGCCGAGAATTTCTTCTTTGTTGTTCACCTGTTCCAAAAATCAAACAATTGGTTACTATAGCAATGAAAGGCTTGTCGTGCTTCGTATCGCTCTCGTGTACTTGTACCGACTGTCTACGATAGTGAAATGATGACCTTATTTCTCAAAAATGAAATATAGGATTGGATTTTAGATAACGCAACTTCATACTACGGGCTTCAGTTTTTTTGTTCTCTCTCTCTTTTTGGCAACGCAAAATGACGTTGTGTGTAACCTTTGGCACGTTTTATTCAAGAAAAAAAGTATACAAATTTAACTTGCTGCCTATTTAACTGAAACAGCTACGAGATCCCAATAGGTGATAGACTCGTTTAAGAACCATTATGGGACATATAGGTCTCCTAAATATTCAACTCATTAAGAATTTAAGAAAATCTTAACACTTCTGGGCTACTCCATCGTAACAGATTAACAACCACAGTTGTTACGAGCACATTACAATGCTAGTTTAATTAATGCAATTAATGCTAGTTTACATTAAACGAGCATTAAATATTTACTAAATTGCGGTTATTCATTGCATATGGTGGCAGAAATAAGATAAAGAGAGTTATTTTTTGCCAACTACTTAATATCATTATTAACAACGAAGAGCCTGTCACAGACATACACAAATACCACTGCTTCGACGTAATTTATACTTATGCCTATTACTTTAAAAAATACTGTTAATTATTTATGAAACCAATACGTTTTATTCAAAATGGGTTTGAAAGTCATTCTCTTAAAAAAATTTTTTAGTGCCACATAGTAAATGTAACAAAAAATCAATTTATGTGCAACAGATAAACATTTGATTCGTAACAGACAAACTAACTGCGTCAGTTGAAACATATATTTTTAAAAAATTTCAAGTTACTACGGTGCAATAGAACGGACACAGCTTATGCATAAATCAGCAATGTTCAATCTGCGACCCCCTGCCAAGTTTTTCTATCCGGTCGAAAAAAATTAACATTAGTAAAAATGCCTTTTAGGGAAAAAAGTAAGTTTTGTATAATTTTTTTACATACATTTCTTGTGAAACACTCATATTCGAATTTGAAATAAAAAAATTAAAATAAATAAAACTAAATAAAAGGTTGTGAGTCTAAAGCGTTTGACAGGCTTAAATATTAGCTGTTATTATAAATCAAACTTTTCAGAAAATAATTTTATGCATTTTTTAAAATTATTATTGCAAATCATTTTTTGAAGTAAAAAAGCCTTCGTTCAAAATTTCAACAAGATTTTAATAAATATATTCTGTAAGTATTTTATGTATTTTCCTGAAATGTAATAATTTTACATTTTGAAAAATGAGGGATATTCGCAACGATTTTTACACATTTTTATTTTAAACTTGCTGCGTGGCCCGGCGTTGCACGGCTCAGAAATAAAAGCGATGTAAAGTAGCGCATGCGTTACACTCATCCTAAATGACAAATAAAATTCCATACCAAAAGCAATTATTCCTAAACCGCTTTCTTCCTGTAAAATTAATTGCAGAATTCGAAACGAAAAAGTTGTTTTATTGTTTGGTTCTCAGTCAAAAAAAAAAGTCCCTGCTAAAAACATCAGTTAGAATTTTATTTGAAACACGTTTTCAAAATGGCAACAGAAAAAAATAAAAGTCTTACTGAAAACAATTGTTAGATTTTTGTTGTAAAACGTATTCAAAATGATGCCAAGCAAGCAGCGGAAGGGAGAATCTGGAACTAGCTTCAATTTCTTTCCCAAGTCTTCATATTTGCCGACTTTAAGACCCCTTTTCTCGAAAACGAGGGGACGAGGGCACTTGAATCTTTGGGTCAAAAACATGTCTCAGTATGCTTTTCCGAATGTTACCATTTGTAACTTTTTTTCATTATTACTTAAGTCGTGTGGTTGGTTCCCTGGTGAGTGAAACTTGTCTATCGAGCAATCACTGCTTTTGGTATTCAACAAGAAGGAATATTCACCAATAATTTGTTATTTCTTATTTATTTTTTCTTCATTCACTTCTTTTAGTAATGTTTATTTGTGTAATTTATTATCTTCATTATTTTCAAAAATTGTATCATTTTAATTTTCATGATAATTGTTATTTTTTATCTATATAATTTAATCGTGGGGCATCAGACAGTGGTTTTCCTCTTTTAGTTCCAAGGAGACTATTTTGAAATAGTTAGAATTATGGTACTCCCTAATTGCTATCCAAGCTGATGCACTGCTAGATCATTACTGGTGTTTAACTAGGGATGCACCGATTAATCGGCCGTAATCGGCCACTTTGCTGATTACTAATAATCGGCAAAATTTGGGTGATTAATCGGCTGAAAAAATATTTTCTGAATATTACTCTTAAAAGTATACCTTCACCAAGAAACTATGATAAATAATTTTATTAACAGTTGATATAAAGTTTTTGATAAATTAATTCTCCTACTTTGAATAAATATACACATAGAAAGTGTTGCAACATTTTTCATGTGGTGATAGTCATCTCCTTTGCACAGTGTTTTTAGATAACCTCTAATTTTGACAAAGAATGAAAGTCCTGAATCAAATTGCTACTGATTATCAAAAATTTTAAATTAAAAGTAGGGATGGACCGGATATCCGGTAACTATCCGGTATCCGTCCTATCCGGCTGATATTTTAAATATCCGGTACTTCTGGATATCCGATCCGGCTGACCTCCCCGGATACAGATATCCGGAAGATTTTTGCAGGATATCCGGCTAAGTATCCGGTATTGATGTGGGGAATATCCGGAATTGATATGAGGGTCATCCGGTATGATGTGAGGACCTAATTAAATATTTTCTTTTTTATAAAAATCTTAGTTAAAAATTTCATTGTTTGATAAACCTTTTAGATGATGTAATTACTTTTCATCTTTCCTTTTTACCAATTTTTGCTTCTAAAACAAAAATTGTGTTATTCCTCCGACTGTGTACTGGACATGGAAGCATTCTGCATATTTGATTTTTCACAATTGCCAGATAAAATATGATTGTCTTCAGCTTTTCAAAAATATTTTAGTTAAAATATTTAGAAAGAAAAGGCTACAAACCTTCAAGGATTAATGTGCGACAAAAGTTTGAAAAAAACTTACGATCATATCGTTAGTTCATAAAAATTAATCACAGTAGCTTTTAATATAAATTCTCAAATTATTTTATTTATTGAATTCTTTTATTTTTAGTTTTTGTGCTTCTAACAAAAATTGCGATCTATTAACACCCAATGATGTTGTAACTAGATATTTTTTACTTTGCCACTATTATTGCTTTATTATAATTGAAAATAACATACACTAAATAACCTATCTAACATTGACGAAAGTTTTCTTTTAGATAATGAAAACATCTGTCCCCATGAATCGTCGCAACTTAAAACCATGCTTTTTTTTTTTGAAAGAGTTTAAATGTGTGTAAAGAAATTTTGAATTTTGCACTTTGTTTCGTTCTTTCTTTTTGTAATACCTTCCTTTCAGAAAAGATATTTCTCTGCTATTAGAATCTTTTCACGTCTGTCACGCCGCTCCGTAACTCCTCGAGAACATGTTGAGCATGACCCTCAATAACATTCAATCGAGTTTCGATAACTCAAAGCTTTATAAACTCAAATATACCTTCATTTCAAAGTTTTCATTTGGTCCCAAATTCTTGAAAAGACGGTAGGAACTGCTTGTAACTCGAACTAGCAATAACTCTAAGTTTTTAGCCGGTCCCTTGGGACTATGAGCTAGGTGTTCGGATCGTGTTTGCTCAAAAAAAAAAAAAATCCTTAAGAAAAAAGCCCACTCTCTATTAATATTGTTTCAAAAAGGTGTATTAAGAGAGGATCCCTAGAGGGTCTTTCCCTCCAATACCCCTCCCCCCCCCCGCAGAAAAAGAATTCGGATTTTTTTTTTTTTTAATAAAGGTAGTTATTATTATTCGGTTTAAGTTTGCTCTTAAATTATTCACATACTTTTAGCTTGAAATACATAAATAAATAAATAATTATTGCTAATAATATTTCGTTAGATGGAACCAGACAGTGGTGCAACCCAAGAGGGCCAGGGAGCCCTTGCGCTTTACTCAAGAGAAAAAAGAACGTGTCTTGGGAAAATGAAGATATTTCAATTAGAAAACACATAGAAAAAATCCTAATCATTTTGAATAGAAATCTTTAAATGAAAAATATTCAACACATGTAGATTATTAGTCAGCAAATTACGTTTCTCTCCTTCTTCTCATTCCCCCTTTTTTTCTAGTCAGTCAGGAAATAAGAGTCTTTAAAATGATGCTACACTCAATAAATTTAAAATAAAGTGTAATCATTCCTCTCCTGCAAGAAATTTAAAATTAAGTGTAAGTATTCCTCCCAGCAAGAAATTTAAAATAAAATGCAATCATTTTCGGTTTTAGTTTTTTCACAAATAATTTCCAAGCTTTCAGCTGAACCAAAAAAAAAAAAAAAAAATCGAAAAGAGGTAGAAGTCCAAAGCCGGCCGAGCTAGAAGGGGCACGGAATTTTCAATCTCTTTACCAATGGTGAAATTAAAGAATAGAGTGACTTTCTCAGTGGAGGGTTTAGGGTAGGAAGTCGAGGCCCGTGTTCCCGCCAAGCATGAACTCAAAGAAGGCTCATGATCCCCCTTAAGGAGTCCAAAGAGATCTTAAAATTTCGCTTTTACAACGTGTAATTTAATTGCAGTTTCAAGACTTCAATATCCAAAAATTTTCTGAAGAGAGTTCTTTTCGCGCTTCTTCTTCAATACCTTGGTCAAACATTGCCTCAAATGGCATTTTAGAGATTTAAAATTCAAATAGTTAACGGCAGTTGATATCCCCCTTACTTTTCTATAGTGTTTAGCTCTAAAATGTTTTTGTTTCTTTTTCTTTCACGTGTGGCTCTCGTTTTTAGAGGGATCTTCGTGGAATTCTTGGATGATATGTTTTTGCTCTTGGGGGTAATGGGCACCTCTGTTAAAAGTAAAATATTGAACCTTCAGTTTCAAAAAATAGAGCTTAAATTTGTATTCTTGAAACTTCAATGCCGCATAATTTTAGGGCAAAGCGCCCGAATCCTGCTTCTTCTCCTGGCGGTATTAAAGATAACCTAAATAAAAATGTTTTTAAAACATTAATTTCGAAACATTTCGGGAGAGAGTCCTTGCTAACGTTACTGCCAAAGATGGTCTAAAGTAAAGATGGCTTAAGGTTTCAATTTTGAAAATTTTCGGAGGAAGATCCCTAACCACTTTTTGTCTCTTAAAACGTCTCCAAAGAGAACGCGAAATTGCGCATCTATGTATCGAAAATCTTTCAGGTGAGGGTCTTTGAACTTTTACTTCCCAAAGCTAACTTAAATAAGACTTCAGTTCAAAAAAAAAAAAAAACTCATCTTCTTTTCTGTTACTCTATCATGAAGAAATATATCCTGAGTTGTGCTTCAGTGTCAAAATATTTTAGTAGCGATGCCCCGAGTCTTCTCAATTCCTTTAACGTCACTAAAGATAGCCCGAAATTGTGTTTAGAATTGAAGTTTCAGTAAGTTTCCCAGAGGAGTCTTGATTCTCCAACGTCATCAAAGATAGCATGAATAATTTCAATTTTGAAAAAAGTTTTGGAGGGAATTTAAACTTCGTAATTTTCGATCTTTTCCAAAAATTACAATATTTTAATTCAGTTTGAAAATTTCTACCTGTTACCTGTCTTACAGTAATAGCGAAAAAAAAAAAAAAAAGAAAGTTGGGGGAGGGGGGAGGGGCTAAGCTTGATTATATGGGCCCCCTCCGAAATAAAAACCTATATACGCCACTGATCATTAGAAAGTGTATTTTGTCTTTTAGAATTTAAGTAAAACTTTAAGTTAATTATTTAGATATAAGTTTATTAATTTATTTTTTAAAGTGAACATGTTTAGAATAATTTTAAATAATAACGATAATACAGGGTGTCCACTCCTATCGTGGACCAATAGCTAATTTCTAAACCGTTAGAGATAAGCATATAGTTCATTTAGGAAAAAATCTCCAAATTACGAAAGGAATTTTGGGTCTACTCAATGTTTTTCAAAAAATCAAATTTTGAAAGAGTTACGAAGTTTAAATTTTTATACAGCCCCCCAGTCCTATCAATCATATTCAGTAAAACATTCTTGACACTGTAACGTTTAAAACTAAAAAAAAAAAAAATCATTGTTCTACCACAAAAACTGACAGAGTTATGACGTTTTGAAAAATCAAGATTTTGAAGGATTTCGCATACGGTGCAAAATCTTGATTTTTCAAAACGGCATAACTCGGTCAATTTTTGTGGTAGAAGAGTGATTTTTTTTTAGTTTTAAACGTTACAGTGTCAAGAATGTTTTACTAAATATGATTGATAGGACTGGGGGGCTGTATAAAAATTTAAATTTCGTAACTTTTTCAAAATTTGATTTTTTGAAAAACATTGAATCGACCCAAAATTCCTTTCGTAATTTGGAGATTTTTTCCTGAATAAACTATATGCTTATCTCTAACGGTTTAGAAATTAGCTATTGGTCCACGATAGGAGTGGACACTCTGTATATCGGTCATTTCAGCGAAAATGGTACAAATCAGTCCCGATAATTCAGAATTTTGGGAATTAATTTTAATGTTTACCACCAATTATATTTTTTTTATTTGTTCTCCATCTAATTGTGTGTAACCAAGTATTACTTATTTAGGCATAAGCCATTTATAATAAAGGACCCCCCCCCCCCCAAAAAAAAAAAAAATTCTTTGGCAAAAGAAGGAAAAAATGATCTGCCCCAGCTTCAAATTGCTAGGACTTAAAATGCAATTTAAGATTAAGCTGAAATGCAACAACAAAATCATTTGCAATGCACAGCACAAAAAATGCTTCTGACATCCTTTCTGCTGATTTTTATGTATGTGAACAAAAAAATCTTGGAAAAACACCTATTTATCTTTGTTCCTAGATTTTTTTTATGTTTCAAACTGTCCACTCTGTTACAAGCCTTTCAGAAATAAAATAAGCAATCGCATTCAATGTGATTTTTTTTTAATAAGTACAAGTAATGTATCTGCTTTGATTACTTTGATACATTGAATTATATAATCAGTAACTAAGATAAGCCTAAAATTCTTTGCTGATGATAGTTAATTTGTACTGTGGGATGTCCACTCTGTTACAGTCGCATTAATAGTGCAAAAAATATTTTTTCTTGAAATTGCAGACAGAATTAGTTTTAGGATGCTTAGTTCATTTTATACTTGTTCTGTAATTAACTTTTCTTTACGATTAGAAATATATTTTTCAAACCTCATTTGTCTCCTCTGTTACACAAAGTGGTCGAACTATTCAAAACCCTTAATGAATGACTCATATGTACAAGCCATTTGCACTTTATTATGCACAAATAAACAGAGAATAATTTTTAAAACAATGATTAGTTGGCGAAAATTACTTCATTTGATAAACTTAACTCGACAATTTCAGACATGATTTGTACCATTTTGGCTGGAATAACCCATAAATATAACATTTGCATCTCGGAATGTATCTTTATTTTTTCAAAATGAAGTTGAATTTCGA
This sequence comes from Uloborus plumipes, assembly GCA_038373865.1. Taxonomy (NCBI): domain Eukaryota; kingdom Metazoa; phylum Arthropoda; class Arachnida; order Araneae; family Uloboridae; genus Uloborus; species Uloborus plumipes. The sequence goes on along the minus strand of JAXGGA010007843.1, from coordinate 4,466 downwards.
GGTGATCGTTTAAGAATTAGTTTATTAATTTGTTTTTAAAAAAGTGAATATGTTTAGCATGACCCTTAATGTATTTAAAATGATAATTTGCCACTTTTAAGAATGTGTATCTTAATTTTTTGGAACTAAAGTAAAATTTCAAGTTGATTATTTAAGTAAAGTTTACTCATTTGTTTTTTAAAAAGTGAACAACTTTAGCATACCTCTTAAAAGTATATTTAAACTGCTGATTTGAATCTTCAGAAAACATGTTCCTTTGTTTTTTGGAGTTATATTGAAATTTTTAACTGATTATTTGAGTATAACTTTATTATTATTATTATTATTTAACACACTGGTCCTGTTTTAATATTTTCTTCTTTAACTTGTATGTTAGAAAAATTACATGCATATTATTCTTAAAAAAAAAGAATTTCAAAGCAAAATTTTGCTTTATATTATTGCAAAATTAGAAATAAGAAAATGTGTTACTTTGTAATGAAGTTTAAATTCATAAAATTCTAATAAAATATGTATCAATTTGAAAAAAAAAAAAAAAAAAACTTTTATCTGAGCTTAGTTTTTTTTCCTTTTTTCTTTCTTTGTTTCTTTCTTTTTTTTTAATATTGGTGAAATATTTAATAACTGTATCATTTACGTAGAAATGAAACAGAAAAACTTTAAAATTTAAACTAAGAATAATTAAAAGTTTAAACTTTGAGTATATACAGAAATATTTAATTCAATCTTTTAAAGTTTCGTCTATTTTGATAAAAATACATAATTTAGAAAGAAATCACAATATGCTAGTGTTTCATTTCATATGTAGCGCTACTCCTGTACAAATAACATAGAGGCGTTAAAAATTAATTTAAATGTATTTAACATGTTCTTAAAGAAATTATGCGAGAAACAACTTTGATTTATTGTTTTGAAGCTGCATTACATAAAAATAAGCGAACATGCAATGTAATTGTAATGCCGGATATCCGGTATCCGGCGTGTGATGAGCCACCGGATATCCGATATCCCGTATCCGGCAAAATCACTATCCGGTCCATCCCTAATTAAAAGTAGGGGAGAGTGGGGCACATGTGAACAAACGATATTTTACCCAATTAACGTGAAGAGAAAAATCTGAAAAAAATTCATGTAGATGTTAATACAAGTACTTAATCCTGCTTGAAATTTCAAAGATCTAAACCATTTTGTTTTTTAGTTGTCTAAGATCTTATGTTTTGGAAGGTGTCAATGTACTTTTATGTTCCAGTTATTTTCTTTTGTGATTTGAACTCTATTCGTCTTAAAGTGGCACTAATAAAGAACGTTTTCCTGCACTTTATTTTTAAAAAAAATTGAAAAAAGTATAGTTTTTTTTATCAAATTAGGCCTAAATTGAGATAAGGGGCCCATGGGAAATATTATGTAGGGGCAGATATGAACAGTTCATCTGTGCCCCATAATGGTATTTAGTTATTTCAATTTCAAAAATTGTTGATTTTTTATGCATTGAATAGTCTAATTAAGAAATATTGAATAATTAAAAGTTTCAATACTCAATATTTAATTAAAATCTGAAAGAGGTGCAAAGAAAAGAAAGTTAAACTGTTAAAAATGCAACAGTTCAGAGTCGTAGTAAGTGACGCACATTAATGAATCCAACATTAGTTTTGAAGACCGCAACTATCGAGAAATTTGTGCTGAAGTCAACCTTCCACCGGAAAATTTAGCTGTGAATGACTTTGTCTTCGTAGAATTCACTACCAAAGAGACAAAAATTTACTAAGAATGAAACTTTTATGTTTCCAAAAACAGATGATACATCGATGGTAAGCACTCTGATGGTATTCTGCTAAAATGACCACCACCTTCAGTTTTAGGTGGCACATGTCGAGCTTCATCTTCTGCTTCTTTTTCTGTTAAACTTGAAAGCTACAATGTTCGTTGAATTGAGTCAATGAATCACGTTGAATAAATACCTTGATATTTTCATTGTAAGCGTTTGTTAATGTGTAATAAGCAGTATACTTAACAATATGTTTAGGTGTATTTTATTTCCATTTATGTATCCGTGTTTACTTGTTCCCCGGGTGTGTTTGAAACTGCCCCCCTACTGGCGCAGATGTGAACAAAATTTAACGTATTTTTGAGTTTTTTTGGGCTGGAATTCACTTTTGAAGAAGATAGGTAACTGCATGAAAATATTAACAAATGTTTGATTTGTCATGTGAAGCACTTGCTTCTTTTATATCTCAAATTAATAATGAAAAAAATACAAAAACGGCATTTTTGTTTACATGTTCCCCCCTCTCCCCTACTCCTAATTTGGAATGCTCACCAGAGACTACACGCCCCTTTATTTTGAAAAAATATGTCAAATTAACATAATTAACAATTTGTTAATTTAATACTATTGACAGTAATACGAAAATTGGTTCTAAGAAATTTGATCTAATATTAAAATTATTTTGTGAAAATTAGAAAAATGGAAAAAAATTCTTCTCTCCGAAATAAATGACCCCTTCTAAACTCGGAATTGTGTATGAGAGAAAAAACTGATTGTAAAATTGGTAGTATTAAAAACAATTATCCTTATCATAATCAGCCGATTATCAACAAACGATTAATCGGTAAACGGTAATCGGCCAATTTGCTTATCGGTGCATCCCTATGTTGAGCGATTTGAATCTTGTCGACTCTCGATAACTCGAATATTCCTTTTAACTGGAAGTTTTCATTTTGCTCCCAACTCTTGAGAAGGATTTCACAGCTCGAGCAATCAATAATTCGAAGAGGTCCACTTCTCGTCATCGAGAGTTGACACACTTATCTGGCTGTCTCTACACGAAATGGATGGTTTTCTAGATACAAATCAGTGTGTCGAGGAGAGTTTGCTTCTTCAGGGGCGTCAAACTATCTACGCAGTTAGTTTGATATTTTTTCGGGCCACTTCGGACCAGTGGTTGGAAAAACTACTTTTTGTTTGTAGCGAACTACAACTACTATGTTATAAATGTAGTTAACTACAACTTTTTTTAACTGTAGCAACGACAAACTACTTTTGAAATGCAGTCACTACTTCGCTACTTTTTAAAAAATAAATAAATCAAAAGCATACACTGTTTTATTATTGAACAAAAAATTTAGAAAAGTAGTTTATATTAATAAACTAGTAAATTTCTGGAATACTACACCAGAAATGTATATTATCTTTTTTTTTCAGTTTGTGCCAAATTTCCTGTTCAGTATTTTTTTTAAAAACAATTTTTACGAATATTCGCCACAAGAAAAGATTCAGAAGTTTAGAGAATTCCATCTTCAGATTTTTAATAATTTCTTTCCAGCGAATATTTAATTCAGGAATAGCTAGAAATTTATCAAGAATGCATTAATTTCTTGATTATATAATGCTTTTTAATTTCCTTTAAGAATTAGTTTTCATCTACAGTTAGGTTTAAGTATGTTCCTCTTCATTTCAGACGCATGTACAAATTTTATTGATTTGGATCCTGAGCTTGCATTCTCATTTGCGGATATGGCTATATTCTGAACAAAAAAGGGGTGATAAATGAGCTATTATTAAAAATATCTGCAGATTTCTTAGTAGCTTTGAAAAAAAATCAGGACACATTAAAAAAAAAAAAAAAAAATTGAAAGTAGTTTCCAGAAATAGCTACAAACTACTATGTTTTGGTATCGCGCTACTCACTACTCTACTCTTTTTAAAAAGTAGCGCGCTACACTACAAACTACTAAAAAAAGTAGCTACTACAGTAGTTTCAATACTTGTAGCGCGCTACTTCCGACCACTGCCTCGGATGCATGCCTTAGATCTCCACTGATTTAATCAAAATAGGGGTGATGGTGATAAAGAATGGGAGGAGATTTTGCTTTGTTTTTCGTTGGGTTTATTTGACGTGTTGTGTTTTAATTTCTTCCCCTTCCTTATCAGCTCTAGAACAATAAAATAATATCGGACTAAGCATAAATGCTACCATGGTGCATTTTCTTAGTCACCCCTTTTTGGCATAGAACCGTTCAACGGTGCCTTACGAGTTTGGACAATAGACAAAGGGAAATATCATTTTTAATTTAACTCCTTCTCTCTCTTTGTTAAAATATTTTTTTGTTGAATTGAGAGAGAAAATTTACTGCCCTTTGTCAGTCTCTAAGATTAACTGGCTAGGAAAAAATGTAAGCTGTTTTTTAGCAAATGAATTCATGTTTCTTTTGAGAAGGTTTTTTGGATTTTAATTAAAAAAAAAATCGGGGAAATCACCCGAGAATCCTAACGTCTTCAAAGATGGCTTAAAACTTGCAATTTTAAGACTTCAGTATCAAACATTTTTGGGCGGAAAATCTTCAAACAAACTTTCTCCTTCATCTTACTTCAAAGATGACCTAAATTTTGGTTATTAAAACTCTTATCTAAGGAATGTCTTCAAGCAAGAAAACTCCTTAATTGCGTTTTCAAGATTCCAATTTAG
>JAXGGA010007842.1:0-60208 GCA_038373865.1 Uloborus plumipes | reverse complement strand
TGGACGCAAGTCTCTTTGCTTATATACTTCCGATAAACGTAGCGATAAAAACGTCCTTTGATCCCTACATGCGGACGCTTCATTGGGCATTCATTCACTCTGCGATTGATGCTTGATATTGCGAATTTCCTCTCATTACGCAGAAATGGATATCGGGATTCTAATTATTATTAATTTATAATTATGTATAATATAGATCTTTCCAGAGTAATTTCTTTTCGATATTAATAATTTTGCGCTGGGCATTAGAAACTAAATGGTTTTTTCAATTTTCAATTCAAAAATTGGCTGAAATGTTTAAATATGTCTTATTGTAAACAATGAGTAACGAAAAAAAATACACACATAAAGTTATGTCGGGTATGACGTTTTATGATGTCAATGGTTGTGCAAAAAATGTTGATTTATGCCCTTTGACGTAATATTTAGAAACGTTTGTTTACAAGAAATTTGGAAAATTTGGTTTACGTATAATTTGGAAAAGCTTGTTTATCTGTATTTTAGAAAAACTTGTTTATCAGACCCGTCATTTGGGGGGGGGGGGGGCAGGGGGAGTCAATTGTAAATGCATTGAAATGCATTGAGAAATCAATCCATTCACATATAAGTGGGCGTGGTTTTTGTTGTTCTCTGGTGAAATCGCATTGTGTTTTTACCCTTTACCCCCCCCCCCTGGAAAAACTTGAAATGACGGGTCTGTTGCTTACATGGAATTCAGAAAATTTTGTTAGCATAGAATTCATTGTTTCTGTTGAATTTTCGGGTTTTCAAAATACATTTTGAAATGTCATTTAAATTTTGATTCCCGTATTCTTCTTGCAAAGTCACAATGCAAATTTTTATGCATATTACGCATTTCCCGATCAGATAGACACATGCGTGCCTTTCGTCATAGTGTGGCGAACTTACTTTTTCATTTGATTGGTCGCCGTTCTATCATCGGGAAATACAACTAGCTATACCATGCAGATTAATTCGTTTTATATAACGTGTTTGCAGGGTTTTAGTTAGTTCTTCTATCTACTTCGACTTCATGTTTACGTCTTAGTTTTTTTAGCTCAGCCGAGTTGTCTGCAAGCTTAATCCATGTAAATGTCTTTCAATAAATGTCGTTAAAATTTTAAATGTTCTCATTATTGTATGTACAACTCCGATTCTCTCTGCTCGGAAATTAAAAATATGATGAACTTTAAATCTAATGGACTAGTGATGGACTTCAAATCGATGGACTTTAAATTTCCCCATCAAAAACTCAACAGTTTCTTACTCTAATATTTCGTTTGCTTTTCATGCAACATTAGATAAAGCATTGAGACTATCATCTCAAAGTTTATAGTATAGGATTAACTTTTTTTTTAAATAAAAAGTAACACATCCTCTCAAATCTCTACTCCAAAAACCAGGGCTAAGTTACATTTCTTGCTCCATTGTATTGCATATAGAACAACACAAAGCTTAAAATATTTAAGTGTAAGATTAGAATATTGTAGGTGGAGTTCATACGTTACAGATTAAGAAAGTAAATCAAGGCAAGAGAAAATGAATTCAGTGGGAAATCGATAACTAATGCAGGCTTTTTGTCCTGCACCTACAATTCTATTATATTTCATTTTAAAACACGTAAAACAATTTCTTTTAAATCTTATTTTAAAAATAAAATATAGAGTTTTTTCATGTGGGACAAAATATCTGATTTTCTGTGGAATGGACCAGTGTCTTTCTTTTTCGAACTAAAAAAAAAAAGCAGATAATTAATATATATATTTGAAAAACGTGAAACAATTGATTCAGAAGATATACTACTAGAATTGAGAAGTCTAAAACTGATGTTCAAAAATTTGTACTGCACTGTAACTGTATTTGGTTTATTTCTTACAACATTCTAAATAGCGTCAATATAATTAGCCCTTATTAAATAAAAGTTATTATCGGATAAGTAAAAGTTGAAAAATTACAAACGTTCAGAGTGATTCCTGATAAAAACAGAATGTACTACGCAACGAAAAGAACTTTTTGTCTGTATTCTGGTTTTAAGTTGTCAATTCTTACTAATTTTGGGTCGTGAAAAAGGAATATGTGAAAGACTTTTTTTATTAACAATTGTTTTCAAGGTACACTAAAGCCCACTAGAGGAAGATGCACAATAACTAGCCATTAATTTGAATGCAAATTAAAAAGAATTATCCTACGCAACAAATGTAATCAAATTGGTCCTGTTTCATTAAAAAAATGTTTATTTTTCCGTAATCAGAGGCTGTTTTTATCCTATAGCTGTGAACACTTTATTTTCGATTGTTCCTTGTACGGCAAAAAATGATCATGTCTTGTAATAGTCTAGCAGTGGTTGGCAAGCATTAACTCAGCTCAATGACCTTAATATCTGCGTTCTATTGCAGAGATAGCTTAGGGTAAGTTATCCCATCCTCATCATTCACAGCTGCTCAGTTTTCAGGCAACAAATCCTAGAGGAAGTGCAGAAAAGGGCGTTTCAGATACATCTACTGCATTAATGGTCACAGAAATATTTGACCAACTTTGCTTAGTTCTCGTCTTCTCTGATACTTAGAAATACCTGTATAACACCCTTACAGGCTTCTAAGGTGATTTTCTCTTCCCTACCAAATGTTTTATCAAAAACTGATTTTTATTAATTGCTCGTATTTGAAAGTCGTTAAAAGTTCTCTTCCTAATCTTTACTGCAATATATCTTTGGAATTACCATCTAAAGTATTAGAAAATTATCCTTTGTTCATAGCTTTCCCAAAATGCTTTACAATATTCGACAAAACGAGAACGGGTGGGAGCAAAAATTAGTGGATATTTTAGAGACTCATTTTCGGCATTTCTCACCCCGAAATCAAATTTCCCATGGTGTTTTATGTAGTGAGATTTTCTGTTGCAACCAGGGGTCGAAGTTTAAAGATGGTTAGGTTCATGGGATGTTCTTCTTTCCGCCGGAAAAATAGAACATTGGTGAGATTTCACGATCTTATTGGCTCTGCATCTTAAAAAGAAGAGCTAATTTTAATTTTTTATGTTAATTTTCTTGTTTAGCGAGGCAAAATACTTCAGAAATAACTATTTTGAGAGGAATACATTTTCGGTGTTGAGTAGTGTTATTTGTGAACAATCATTGTATCCACATATTGTGTACAATTGTAAAATAGTTATGAATCATTCCAATTTCCATTGTTTCCAAAAATCATTAAAATACAGTTCATTAGATCACCAATATTTTTTCTTAATGTTTTATGGTATTTATTTGGTATTTCGTCATAAGTTGGTAAATCTATTTGGATATGAAATTTCGAAAATTATAAGCAGCTATTTTAAGCACATGCGCAGTGAGAAATTGATTAGCTTAAATATTCTAATTTCACCAAATTTCGTTAAAATTTTAGTATTAAGATGTTCTTGTATGCTGTCATGTTTTCTAAAAAATTGGTAAAATTTGACAGAAAACTACATGTTACGAACAAAAACTGCTTGCAAAATTGATATTTTTGAACAAAATGCATATTTCTTCGTGAATATGAGTGATACTTAAACAAAAAATCTTCAAATTCATTGCGCATAGTTCTATGACATTCGTCAAATGATTATAAAAAAGAAGAAATGAAATCTCTTCATGTGAAAATTAAGAATATAATTATTTTTGTCAGCAGTTTAACCAAAATTGGTGCATTGGCCTCATTAGGAACAAGGGTTCACAATAAGACCAGCTCTGAAAATACGCCAAAAAATACTATTTAACTTTAAAAAAATTGAAAAACAAAATATTTGCAATATAAACATATATTACACCACACTTTATAAGCTCAGAAACATTGTCAAAAATTTTATATTTACTTTAATTGAGATAAAAAGATCAACCGTCACTGATAAGTCTTTAATTTTTATTTCTTGGTCGCTCCTGAACACAGTTCGTGCATATTTGTGAGGCATATGCAGCACAGAACCATATCTTCTATCTGATTCTTCGGCATCTTAACAAGAACACCGGAATCCTAATAATGTCAAGAAGGACCTAATTAGACAAAAGTCTACTTTTCTAGTGCTATCAAATCACAGAAAAAATGACGATACATTGCTCCATTTTCGTTTTGTATTCGTCTTCTACATAAACTAGAATTTATACAACAATTAACAACTTTTTTATACTACTTCACGTACTATACTATACCACGAAGATACAAAATGTACTTCAAAATAAGATTAGGCAGTTTTGACAAAACTCTTTGACAAAAACTGTTGCTATCCATTTTCTTGTTGATAAAAAAAAATTTTGTTGATAACACTAAATCATCAGTGAGGATTTTTTGTAACTATAAAACAACAATGCAGCGAAATTTTACTAACCTACATAGAAAATTAGGGTCTTTATCAGTCTAGGTGGCCTTATTTGGCCCACTCACTTTATATATTAGTAGAAGCACTGAATATGAGGTACTATTTGCTTTCGGCACCTAAAACCATTATGATTAGGAAAAATAAATTACATTGCGCAAAAATTGTAATTCAGGTAACAGGTTTAGGGTTATTAAATTGAAATGCTAAAATAAAAAAAACTAGTTACACATTTTTATTAGTTTATTTTTAAAAATTGACCTTAGTCGACAAAGGTACACCCTTCTTAACGAGTTTTAAGTGCAAAAATCACTGTGGCAGAAGTAGGCATCACATTGGTCATGCCGAAGTCCAAAACTCCCTAAGTCATAGCATCCTCATTTGGGAACTGTTTTTCCCTCACAAACCTGCCCAACGGGTGAAACACGTGGTAGTTGATCAAAGCCAAGTCCAGAGTATAACGTGAATGCTGCAGAAACTCATACTCCAAGGCCTGAATGTTTTACAGGCCAATAATCGAGACTTCAATACTTTATCATTCTTTCAGTAATATGGGACTGAACCAATTTACTAGTGCTGGTTGTTTTATGAGAAACTTCATGCGTTATTCATTCAAATGACGACAGTACGCATTTGTACTAATGATCTGGACTCGCTGAAAGAATTAATAAAGGGCCAAGGTCTTCACAGTCCACCGAACAGATAGGAAGATCTGCTGTGGATGGAGGCTTGGTTTGGTTTCACGAGTTCTTTTTATGCAGTCAAGTCACTGTGCGTTGAGTTTGTGATTGCCGTACAACACCCATTATTCGTCTACAGTGTGGATACGGTGCAAGACAGGGTCACTAACCTCGCGTTTCTGTAGCGAGTTGCACTTCTCCGAATGCTGTAAACGTTGCGCCTCTGTTAGCTTATGTGGCACAAATGTTTCAAGCTTTTCACCATGTATATTGCCACCAAATGTTGGAAAATAATCTGTAGTAGTACAGAGGACTTGCCTGCAAGTTGTCATACCTGTGACGTTAATTGTGTCACGAGTTTTTGCCATAAACAGTGCATATCCCAGAGCATTGGACGACCAGCTCTAGGCTCCTGGTCAATCGCCTAATCGCCACTACGAAGCTTGATAAGACATCTACGGACTGTCCGTTGACTTTTAATGCTCTAAACCCCATGCATTGCTGACGTTGGTCATTGTTGTATCCGGTAAATGGCCAAAAATGAATTCGCGCAGAATCACGAGTCACATGTCCCGTTGCACCATGACGCCCCTCCCCCCCCTAAATCATAGCAATGACCCGAAACTCGATTATATAGCATGGATACTATCACTCTACCCGTTGTAGGGGTGTTAGTTCATCACTACTTCGCCGGTGGGAGTGATCTGCAGAAGTGGCCTATATCATTTGCGGCCAATAATTGTGGAACAACCCAATATTTATTACCCTGAGGAGGGGGGCTTATTATGGTTTATAAACACCTGTAAAGAGCAGGCTTTTTGGTAAATGTATACGGGGTTCTGACTCCAACTCCGGGATTTTAAAACTTCTGACTCCGACTCCTGCTTTTTTTTATTGTTTATTTTTTTACCCAAATGGGAAGAGGGAATAACCCTAAACAGAGGTTGAAATGTTAAGTCGGCTTTTTAAAGTTTAATTTTTATTCACGAGCGGAGCCATGACTCATGTTAGGTGGGTGTATCCCAATTGGAGGTTACGAGAGGTCATTGTGACTAGGGCTCGACCGATGGCAAATTTTGGCTGATGGGCCGAAGCCGATTGTTGGCCGATGGTTAAAAGATGGCCAATTGCTGATAGGCCGATATTTTTAACAAGTTAGCATCGGCCGCCGATGGTGATGGCCGATGGAATGGTCGATGAAAAAAATAATAAATGCCTGCTGAAACGTGTGTTTAAACATTTTTTAGGAACAAAAAAGGATTCAGAGAGAAACCTGTGCAAGTTTTAGTTTAAAAAAAAATTTCTGGGTATAGAAAAATGATAGTAAGATAGGGGCCGTCGACATATTTACAATTCTATTTTTTTATCTGGAATATCATAATGAAAATCACAGAAAAGTAGAGAAAATGAGTAAGCAGCCGAAATATGCTTCTTATAGAAAGATGAGGTAAAAGAAGGGGGATGACTTAAAGGATTCGGTAGTAATAAAAAAGTACACTAGCATTTGAAAATACAAAGGTAAAATGAGATGAGTTAAAACGCGAATCAGTAAATAATGCGCAGTTAAAAGTATCGTAGTGCATGATCTGGCCATATATAGCATGGATACTATCCATGCTATACATATCTGGGGCAATGTATTCAATACTTTATCAATTATTGAATACATTGCCCATACATCGGCATTTAAATGTTTTTCGAGGCCGATGGGCCGATGTTAGCATCGGCGGCAGATGCCGATAGCCGATGGCTAAATCTTTGAATCATCGGAACCGATGCATCAGTCGCGTCTTAATTGTGACCTCTCAAAAAGTTTCAATTTTTCCAAGAATTCTCGCAAGTAATTTCATCAAATTTACCTCAAATCTCGGAGGTCACTGTGACCTCCCCAAAAAGTCAATTTTCTCCTAAGCAAAAGACAAGTGCCGCTCTCATCATTTGACTCCGTACAAAACTAATTCTTTTCTTGTTAATTCGCCAGACTTTATTCTAACACTTTGCATTTCTAATGCAAATATTTTTATTCAGTTATTTTTGAAATTACATTTTACGTTTTCGTTATGCTTTATACGCGGGTATTCCACTTTAAGTGCATTGTAAATCTGATATTTGAAAACAGGTCGTTTCGGAGTTATATGCATTCAATGGATATTTTGTTGCAAAAACAACGAAAAATATGCATGAAAAGAGCACGATCAAAAAGAAACCTATTTTGATAGAAAATATCTGTGCTTTTTAATGGTACTGACGAAAAGAAGATTGAAAGTGGCAAACTTCATCTATAGCGAGTTGAAAAACGGCTATTTTTCTCGTGAAGGGTTTTAATAGCCACTTTGGATGACAAAGCATTTTATAAAGTCAATATTTAACTTCTGCAACTGCAACCCGTTCAAAACAAGTACTTTGACAAAAGGATTACGAAGTACGAGGTTTTGCATTTTTATTTTATTTTATTTATTTATTTATTTATTTTTTTTTTTTTAGAATTTATGCCACCTTTAAGAAGAAAAACTTCCCCGACGCTTTCTCAACAGGTTGCCACCTGCTACACAAAAGTTAATGAACTCAAATTCAGAAAAATGTTTACCCTATTAGCAACTAAATGCATTTAAAGCTCTTAACGTTTTAGACCTAGAGTATGACATACGTTTTTGCAACATCCACCTAAACATAGCAATTTGTTTCACAAAGCAGACCCGCCATGTTGGAGCCTTTTTTTTTTTTTTTTTTTTTTTTTTTTTTAAGGATCTTTGATTCTCAGGATTTGGATCTTGGAAGCTGAAAATTTGCATATGTTAGTTTCAAAGACAGGTTTTCACCTCCGTAAAATTTCACCTAAATTGGAGGTGGTCGGAGTAGGAGTCGACATGTTTTTCAGCGACTCCGATTCCGACCCCTTTAGTCCAAAATCAGTCCGACTCCGACTCTTCGTCTCCGACTCCACAACCCTGATCTTATTTAGTGGTCAGAGACGTCTGACAGTGATGCCCCCGGGGATCGAATCTCGGCTTGGGCATGGACGTACTTTCTCTCTCTCTCTCTCTCCTGTCATTGTTCTTTCTGTGTGTGAAAGTTTGTTATGAATGGATGCCTACCCTATGAACAGGTCCTTATGGCATGTGTATTAAGCTAAAACGATCTTTCACCTTAGCCAGCCCAGATAACACAAAGACATCCACTGGACACCCAGAAGCCGTCATTCATAGGATTCTCTGATTTCCGCAGGAGATCCCAAATTTACCGAAAAACGTCTTGCAGACGTCCGCAGGTGATCCAAAATCCACTTTTTTTTACGTCCACAGGACGTTTTAAACGGACATTTTCAGGACAACTGCAGGATTATCACGGGACACTCTAAATCTTACGCACGTCCTGCGGGTATCCTTAAGATTTCTGCTGGACTGTCATAGGATGCTCTGACGTCCTTCGCAGATCCGTCTGGCCTTCCTTTGCCCATTCCTTTTTATCCTAAGCAGGTCGTCTGGACGTCCTTTGACTATCCTTTTCAATAGTTTTTAAATCCTCTGGCCGTCCTTTTCAATCCTTATAGATTCCTCTGACCAACCTTTTCAATCCTTTATAACTCATATGTAACCATCCTTTTCCATTTTTTACAGATGGATTATTTTTAATTCATACTTTCAACCAGTCCGCCCCGCCTTCATATTTTAGCTTAAACACAGGAGAAAAAAACAGCAAGCTTTTTTACTTTATTCTGTAAACTATTAACATTAAATATGTCGAAACCTAAAATGCATTTCAAGCTAAACTGCTTTTTCTTAAAGATCGTACTAAAAGTTTCTTTTAAAAAGAATTTTCTATTCAACAAATATCCTACTGCTGCATTGGTTTAATGTTTGTCCTTCAAAAACAATTTTAAATACAAACATGTGTAATAGTTAGACTTACCTTGGCAAATTTATAGCATAAAAGCTTAACACGAGACAGAGAACATGCCGCACGTTTCGAAATGGTGGTGTAAATATTCGCAATGCCGGGCGAATGTGCTAACGCGCATGTGCGGAAAACCGGCTTTTAGTAGTTCGTCTTGTATGGGATACCAGTTGAATGTCCATCTACACTCAGATGTGGGATTTTCAAATTTCGAGAGAACTATTCCCACGTAGGCAATCCAAAGGACGCCTTTTGTGATCCTTCGAAGGACATGTCCTATATAGGATTTGTGGGATCCTAATAGGACATCCTGCGGACGTATGTGGTTATCTGGGCAGGTAGCATGATCGGTAAGGCGTCCGACTCGTAACCAAAGTGTCCCGGGTTCGAGCCTAGCCGATCAAAGATCCACCGTACCAGCTACTACTTACATAACTTGATACTAGTACTTGCTTAATACTAATGGTGTCTGGGCGGTATAAAAAAAGGGTCATTGTATCACAAAGTCCTCCAAGTGAAACGATACCTCTGGGGGTATTAGACCAGGGGTTTGCTCGGTCCGTGGTTTGGATCAAAAGAACAGAGCGCTCTTCAGGGCCCCACCCCTGTTAAACCACGAGTTGTGGTAGGTACGGGGGACCCTGGAGAATGAAGTCTTCCACCTTAATGGTGCTCGTAAAAACGGAAGCAGTACCTATCCTGTATTAGATTGAGTATATTTCATCTACTCGGGCTCGAATACCCGAGTGGTATTTGAAACAACAACAACAACAGTTCTTCTGAAAAGTACTGACACCAGGAAAACTAATTTGGATGTTGGCAAAAAGGCAGGGGCACGAGGGGGGAGGGGAGGTAATAATTCCCAATAAGTCGCTTCACAAACGCAGTTAGTTACATCTTCATCATTTCTAGGTTTGTAACAGAATTTCAAAGTTTAAGCTTCTTCGATAAACTAATGTACGAAATAATACCATTTAAAAACTTCAAGCACAGATTATGTAATCATTTAATTACATGACTGTATACTGTAAAAAGAAAATAATGAAGTTAGCAATAATTACGTACTTCAATCACTTTATCTATATTTCTTCCGGGATCGCATTCTTTTTAGATTAGACTGGAAAGTTTTCTATCTTTAGTATCGCGATCTAGATACAGAATTAAATAAACTTATGAATTCTTAGCTTGATGCGCAGCATTGAAAATAAGAAGACGACCTATTTAAGCATTCAGATAAATTTATTCTTCTTTCATACACATCACCAGTCTCAAGACTTAACCTATATATAATTTTTTTTTCTGTAAAGAAAGAATGAACTTAGTAAATATGTTTTAATTCAAAAATATGTATATATACAGTCAAACCCCGCTATAACGAACCTTCAACGGGCCGACTTGAGTGATCTTTATAACCGAGGGTTCGCTATATCCGAATTTCCAAAAAGTCGTTGGAACTCGGTAATATGCTATAATAATGAACATCATACTTGCATATGTCTTCATTTTGTCAATGTTTTCAGTCACAAAAAAACTGTCCACAGTTTCTCTTTCTGCTTTTTGCAATTTCTTACAACCGTTTGTGTTTTTTTATTAGCAGAAACGCTGATGACAATAGATTTTGAGAGGGAAAATTTCTTGCAAAGTGAGAATTGAGTTTCGCCACTTTTTTAGGATCGTTATAGCCGATTTTTCAGGCTTTGTGGATCGTTATAACCGTACAAAGTTACATTACTGACACAGAGTTTTAGATCGGACCAATGAAAAGGTTCGCTATAACCAGGGGTTCGCTATATCCCGGGTTCGCTATAGAGGGGTTCGACTGTATTATAATCTTCGTGAAAAAGTTTACTAATTTCTATTTTCAAACAATGGTTGTCTTACTACAGTCGAATTCGCTTATTAGATTATAGGTTAAAATATATCCCACTTAATATAATATATTTTCAATGTATACTGCAAAAAGAAAGCCGTTGTTTTTACAGTATAATACTGGCAGCAGAAGTTAAAGTTTAAAACTATAAAATGCACAGTAATAAACTGTGAAACTAGCAATTTTACAATTTATTACTGTAAACTAGCAGTTTTACAGTTTTTTACTGTAAAATTAGAAAATTTTACAGTTTACTACTGTAAAGTTAGCAATTTTACAGTTTATTACTATGCAAGCAGCTTATTACTACAGTTTATTACTATAAAATTAGCTGTATTATACTGTAAAAACATCTATTTTTTGCAGCGTACCAAACAGCTGTAATGTATTGTTCTGATCCCGAATAATGGAATATCCCGCTTATTAGAATATTTTTTCGTGCAAAATGGCTATTCCATTAAGCAGGCTCGACTCTATTTCTTTTGCTCTAAAACTGTTTCAATTATTCTTTAGTAATATTCGTAGAACTATGATCAGCTTATTCCGAAACTCTCAAGTAGATATTCTAGTTGTAATGACTAGGAATCAAAACTTTTAGTGCTATCGTAGAAACTTTTTGTTAAACTGTAATCTCAACTGGCATCATACTAAGGAGGAATTTCATTAAAAACTTAAATAGCTATTTTTAAATACGAATTTTCACTTAATGACAATTATTTTTATCATAGTATACAATATGCGTCTCTTGTCATATGTTTTTGTAACACGCGGTATCGCAATAAATAGTTTAAATCTGTTAGCTTGAGCGTCGATGACGATGGATTAAACAGTTTCATTTTGCAAATAGGGATGAAGAATGCAGATTTACTTTTCTAGAAATGTATTGCGATGGTTATTGGCTGTGCACCGAGACAAGAATTCCTCTTCGCTCCCACCAAGCAGAAATAAACTAGACCAAAATTACACGTCTTTTTATCACAGCGTACTATATGGCGACGGTATATGCCATGCACTTTTTCATGCTTGGCAGTCATTTTCGAGGTGATTTTACTATGATTGATGTTTCGAAATGATTGATGTTGAACTGTTTTTCAGCAAACATTGTAGTTGAAAGCAAGTAGGTGACAGTAAGTGGTTAGAGCAAGGTGCCACAATGTCATGATACACCGCAAAATAACATCTTTTGCTGCAAAACAACACTCCGTTATTTTGTAAACAAAACTTTGTTAACCTTTTTTTTAACATGATAAAATGCTTGAAGTCGATTAAATACTCTTCTTTATACGTGAATATTCTATACTTAAAAATAACGGAATTAAATAATACTTATATAGCCATATTGACACTTTTAGCGATATAAATGTAATCTTCAAGATGGAACTAATAATATGGCACTCTTATGTTAATCAGGAAATTAATTTCAACTTGACAATGCAAATAAAGATTCGTAAACGAAGTATTGTCTACAACCTCTCTCCATATTTCCAGTTTAGAAAATATACAAACACTCATACACACTGCATTTCAAAAAGATAGGTGCATCTTTATTTTGTAAGGTTTTAGCCTTTGAATGAGAATAGGAGTAATTTAATTAAATAAATATTTTTTCAACCTTCATTATAACTATCTAGGAAGAAACTTTTGAAATCAAAGTATATGCAATTTTTTTTGTGTGCACATTTTCATTTTGGAAGCGTTTCGACAGGATAGTTCCACCTTTTAGTGATTATATGATAGTTCCACCCTTAGAATTCTTTACGACGTTGCCGTGACTGCTCTAATAATCAAGGAATGAAGTATTGTTCTAGCAGCTATTGAAAATCTTCATAATTCAAATGATTGTTTATAATCGTTTGAATTACTGTCTGTTTCCGAATTGTGCGCCTGGCAGCCACGAACGCTTCCATTTGAAAAAGAGGAGATAGGTTTAGGATGCATATTTCTCGATGCCTTTAGTTTTTGTTTCGCTTGCTACATCTTCGTTGCATTTCCCCCATATTTCGAGAGAATCAGAAGAGACTTGGCGCGTGCGCAGATTCGACGGAGGTTGCGCGAAAAAATGTTAGACAGCATTCAGCTTTCCCAGAACATCCGAATTTGAGCCAACCAAAACAGAATGCTGTCCCATTACGTATTCAGAAATATCTTTCGATTACTAAATGTCTCCAGTCTTTCAAGTTCTAGTGAGTGTTTCAAACATTTTCTTTGCTTGTTTTAGTCAAATTTATAACAGACTTACTCTTTCTGTAAATGAAACTGACGTTTCGCTTTACCATTGTATGCACCGTATATTTTCATAACTAAGGATTTTTTGTTTAGCCAGAAATGACAATCTTGAATTTCTATCTTTTAACTCCTTAATGACAAGTTATTTAAAAGATACAAAAAAAGTTGTTCATGTCGTTTATGAGATTAGTTTTAAATAAGTTGCTATATGTAGGTTAGAGTTTTAATACACTTTTAATTCGAAAAAGAATGTAACCAATTATGTTTATTGTTTTAAGAAATAGAGGAAATACTAATTACATCAACAGTAATTTAACAAGTACTAAGATTAAACTAAAAATTTAAACAATCCCCGACACTGATTGCCGACCACATATCAAAACGAACTTCACTGGTCAGAAAGCATTTTAAATCTAATTGTTTTCGGGAGGACATGGTAAACACGGAAAAGAAAAGATAATCCTTACAAGTAAAATTTGGTAGTCGCAAAAGCAGAATAAAGAGGGAAGATTGAGAACTCTTATACTAAAATCAATCACAAGTATTTTAATTGTTGACAAATTGAAACTGGTAACAGATAAACATTTAAAATTATTGAGTTTTCTTTCTTGGTTAGACAACAATGACATTGTTTTCCAATCCCGTAAATTTAAGGCTTAGCCGCATCTGCTAAAAAACACGTTATAATTTGAGCTTTATTTTACATGGAAGTTCCAAACACATTTTATCAGACGCAGAAAAAAATTATCTTTCTTTTGTTACTACTGTCTTAAATTTTCAAGTTTGTTTTAATTTCATAAATCACGAAATAGTTTTAAAGGTTTTTTAATTAATATCTTAGTTAATGTCATCCAAAAAGTTAACCTAGCTAAGAGCACTCTTGATCACTTCACCTTTTAAACAAAAAAAGATTTCAAAATCGGTCCATCCGTTTAGACACTAGAGTGCCACAGAGATACACAGATAAATAGACGGGTCAAACTTATAAACCCCCCTCTATTGTTGCGTCGGCTGTTAAAAACAATAACTCAGACTAAACATATAAAAACTGTTTCATTCCATTTCTTATGTTTTCACATTTAAAACAGAAAAATGAGTTTGTAAAATTTAACCGTTTTCTCTGAATTTTAATCTTTTGCAAGATAGTTAAAGGGCAATATGCAGTTATACTAATTAAAGTACGCACTGACTTTCAAAGATAAAATTATTTTCACAGACACAAGAAAAAAACGAGTCAATAGTTAAATCTTCTAGCGTCGAGAGGGACTTGTTTTTTAATGAAAGTAATTTTTATAACAATCTGCACCGTTAGTAATTTTCATTGACATGTCTTATGCCTGAGATACTAATTGAACTAAGATCGGGGTTAGGTGCAAAATGCTGAATCAAATAAAATATGCAAACAATGTGAAGGATATTAACTACAATCACTTATTAAAATAGACCGTCATTATATATTACAAGAAGATCGCATGTATTTCTGAGTCACTTTTATGAAGCAGAAAATGAACGCTTTCTTCCATTCGTTTTAGGTCTAAGGAGAGGCTTATCATACGTTTCCAAGTTTAATAATGCTTCTAACTTATAAGCACAAGCTTTCTCTTTATTGCAGGAAGGCTGAGAAATTGAAGTTTGATTATAAACTCATACTTGTGAAAATTGCAACACCATGAAGGACTTGCGCGAATGGGCTGAAATTTTCAGCAAATGCAAAATAGTGTATGATGTGCAAATGATTAGAATTTTAGACTCGTAGCGCATGCGTACGCTGAGCAGCGCCCTCTACATGCCGGATTTATCCGAATAAATAGACGGCTGTAGCAAGACGTGTATGGTTATAGGTGGTTATCTTCTTGTGCTAAACTTCAGCTCAGACGTTGCTTATGCCTCTTCGACGAAAAAGAGCGAGGTTTCAACAACTTACGGAGTTTGAACGGGGGAGGATAACCGGCCTTCGTAAAGCTGGATCGTCTTGTCGTGAAGTAGCAGCGTAACAGCAGCACAGTGATGCGTGTTTGGAAGCAGTGGACGGACGAGTGTCGGACAACTCAGAAATCCGGGAGTGGACCCCGAAATGTGACGTCAGCAGGCGATGATAGACACCTGATCCGCATGGTGCTGACTGACCGTACAGCTTCTTCTAGACAACTGGCAGCGCAGTGGTCAACAACTACAGGTGTTTCGTTGTGTGCTTCATCAGTTTGTAAACGTCTGCTGCAGCGTAAACTGCGCGCAAGGATTCCTTTATACAGGATCCCTCTCAGGCTAAACCATCGCCGCCTGCGGCTACAATGGGCCAATCAGCATAAGGACTGGCGTGCTGATTGGCAGTATGTTGTGTTTTCTGACGAATCCAGCTTTAATTTGCGGTACCCATGATGGTCGCATTCGGGTCCGACGCTCTGCCGGTGAACGCCACCTTTCAGAGTGCATTATCGAACGTCACAGTGGACGAACACCTGGAGTCATGGTCTCGGGTGCCATATCATATCACAGACGATCTCAATTACTACGAATTGTGGGTTACCTGAACAGCAACCTGAACATCAGTAAAGTTTTACAGCCCCAAGCTCTCCCCTTCCTTCAAGGCTTGCCTGGCGCTGTATTTCAGCAGCATAATACCCGCCCTCATGTCACTAGGACTGTTCAATCCTTCCTTGCATCGCAGCAGATACGAGCCAATATTTTGAAAAGTGCCAAATTGAAATTGAAGTTTCCTGATTAAAAAAACTTTTTGCAGAAAAAAATTATTATTGGATTTTAAGTCAAAATTGGGTCTAAATGCAAGAAAATAAAAGGGGGGAGGTCAAGGAAGTTATTTACCCCCTCCTTAGATTACTCGCTTTTAAGCCGTTACATATCTGATGAGTGTTACAAATGTGATGTTAATATGAGCTACATATATGAGTTTATGCATTCAGTCTTCATTAACATCTCTAAAAAATGATATAATTTAATTGCATTTTCAACACAGAATTAAGTTAATTATATTAAAATATATAAAAAAGCTAAAAAATCAAATTTTATTATAAAAAAGCATTTCTTGGAAATAAAAATGAGCGATAAGGTTTTTAGATTAAATAAATTATGAGATTACCAAATCCAAGCTAATAAAACATTTTTGTTTTGAAACAACACACAACTTCAAATTTTTCAACACACAACTCTGCTGCTTGCTTTTCTTTAATTAGTTGCAGGAAATTTAATTTATTGATCAGAAATTCAAATTTAGCACGCTAGTTATTATCTAGTTATTTAGCGAAGTTATGAGAAATTGAAGCACCAAAAAAATAAATAAATGAAATAGTAATAATTAATTAACTTAATTTCTGCAGTGTTAATTTTCCTCATTTTACTAACTTCTATTACTTCTATTGTCAGGTTATACAAACCACAAATGAAGCAATTGTACTAAAACTCATTGCTTTTCATTTTTTAAGCACAAAAATGTACAATATATATGGCTAAAACCTATGTTTTTTGCTTTTTAATAATTCTGAAACGTGAGAGTTAGTTCGGTAACATATTCGCTGTTTTTCAATGTTACCGCTCTGACTGTAACCGATCTGACAAACCGACAAAGATTATTTTTTATTTCCCAGTCGATCGCGCTAAACCAAAATCAAACACGTGGTTTTTTTCACTTGTAATAAAGGATTATACTTATATATAAATAACTTTTAAAGTAATAAAAACTGAACATTTTAGCGCGTGTTACCGATCTGATGACTTAAATGACACACATTTTATAAAATCACATTAAAAAAATCTTACCTACAATTTTAGATGCAGAAATGCAAATTTTTAATTATGATGCGATAAAACATCATACCAGGTAATCAGTATCACGTGGTATCGGTGCAGGAAATGATTTTGGGAGTCTAAATATAGATCGGAAGTTATTATTACCGCTCTGACGCGGAACTGAGGGACACGCTTATTTTGCATCGGCTAGAAGATCAAAAATTGATTAAAACAAAAATGAAGTAAAATATTGACAAAGGTGTAAAAATAGAATCGTTTTTTGTGCAAGTGCGTTTTTTTTGGGAGGGGGGGGGGGAGTTAAAGTGCGCATGACTTGTTTGCATGCTAAGCTTTGCTACTGGGGACACGTTACCGATCAGATTTTTGACATATAAAAGCAATATTTTCTGAAGAAAAAAAATTTTTTTTTCTGATGATATTAGATGAAATGAAAGCAGAACCTTATCTTCTTTCTGGGGAAAATTATTTTTTTAACTAGTTGTTGAAATACTGGTGAAAATTCTCTTGAGACCCAAATTGGCACTTTTCTAAATATTAGCTCATACAGCTTCTTTCCTGACCAGCGTTTTCCCCGGATATGTCGCCGATTTAACATGTCTGGGATTTCGTTGGTCGGCGTCTCATTCGTGATCCTCGTCTTGTTGCTTCTACAGACGAACGTTGGGTACGCATACAAACAGTATGGAATGCTCTTGATCAGGCAGACATTAAAAATTTGTTTGACTCCATGCCACGTAGCGTAGCAGCACTTATTACAGCACGTGGTGGCTACACAAAATACTGTTGGCTTTCTAAGTTTAATTACTTATTTGTACCGCTATCGCTCAGCTGTGTATTAAATTTCATTCAATTATGACGATTCCTTCATGGTGTTGCAATTTTCACAAATATGAGTTTAGATTCGTTAACAATTATAGCTGTTAAAGTGAGTTTCCTCTTCCTCTTTGAACGAATTCTTTAATTTCTTGCCAAAATCATTGAAAAAAAAACTAAATCTTGTAGTGGATGATATGCACACATACATTGTAAGATTATTTATTCTGTCCTTTCTATTCATCTCTCTCTCTCTCGTGTGATTTAAATATTCCCTTTGATGCTAGGTGAGATGTGTATGCTTGCGTGGCTAGTATTTTAAAAATAACTATACGTAAAGCTCATAAAACGGCAATTCAGGTTTTTATAAATAATCTTTTCTGTTTTTGAAGGAATAATATTTGTCATAAAGTTCTTATGATCCCAAAAATTAACAGGGAAAGACTTAGTAACTATGAAAGGCATTTTCAAATTTTATTCTTGTCAAGTTTGAAAAATTTACTCTAACATAACGAAAAATAATAAGTAAGTAAATTACCATACATAAGTGGCAATTACAATATATCAGGCTATAAATAACCAATAATGAAATAACATGTAGAATATGTCAATTTTACTGTACAAATCATTTACCGTAAAAGAGGGCGTATAGGAACAGCGGGGTGATTCGGTACAAAACTTCCTGATCATTCAAAGAAATTCTTCATAAGTATACCGTCGGGTATTTTTGATAATCAATTTTTGTTGACAGTAGTTAAATTTTTTTAGAAAGGTAATATTATAAGAAGTAGGAAAAAATATTTTTGTCATTCTGAGAACACTATTGGCTTCTGTGCAAGGCTGCAAGCGGGTCGCTAAAAGCATCAAGTTTTCTTCGTCTGCAAAGCTTTGTATGCAAGGACAGACCCCTTTATATTTCAAATCTAAGAATAGTATTGTTGAATTATGCATGTACATGAGCAACAGAGTACCACATTAGAAGAGACAACATATTTTAATTGTGGCATAAACATGAAAAAAATTTCATAATGTCATTGGATAAGGATTTGCGAGGTGAATCGAAACACTTCAATTCAAAATTATTTAAAGGAATCTGTTTGAAAAATCAGGATTCTAACCCCAATTCTTCTAGTCAAGACGAGGGCAAGGAAAATTTTAACATGTGTTCCAATTGACCCCTATCAGCGGGGTGATTCGGAACACCCCTTAATTCCTATAAGCAAAGCAAGACTGAAATTTTTACCCAAAAAATCAAATTTTAAAAAATCTTTTAACTACTTTTTTACTATCAAAGCTGAAAAGTGTACCGATTCACCCCATTTTACAGTACAGGTTAACTAATTAAAAAACATTATGTTTATTAATCAGTTGGTTGGTTATGAAACCTTCTGTTCTATTCTTAGTATTCTGAAACTTCTTCAAGGACTCTTGCAATGCGTTTTAAAATGATTTAGTCAAGAGCTCTTTTACGCTTTCCTTCTTGAAAGTCTTTATTTATTTTTCTTTTAACAATTTTGTTTGTACTAGTTATTTGTTACAGAACATTCGAATGGTAAAAGTATTCTGAGAATAATACCAATCATATCAACGATTGATCATGATCTGTGGTTACCCTGCGTCATTAAAAGAACGTCAGAGTCGGAAATATTTTCTTGGGAGATTTGTTGAGCAAATATTTTTGCCCTCATCTTTGCCAAAAAAAGAAGAAAACTCAGTATCTGTTCTGCTGACTTCATCTATTGATAAGACTAAAGTATGTGACTTAAAAATATAAATATGGGAAGCGGTTTTTTTTTCGATCGTACACTGTAAAAAGAATCGATTTTAAAGAGACAGCTGAGTTAGTTGTGCAACCTTAAGAACGATGAAGTGAATCCGTCATCATAACGATTTACAGGAAAAAAAATCTTGATCTCGTATGGTAAAAAATTGTGGTTACAGATTTACTTAGTAACTTTTAGTTATCCTCAACCAACTCGGCTGCCAGTTTAAAACCGTAAAGCTTACGGGAATTTTATTTATTATAAAATATTTTTTTCAATTTTATTTTTATTATTTTTATTTTATTAGTTTTTTTTTAATTTGTATTGTTTTATTTTTATTCATTTATATTCACATTCTTATAAAATGCTTATGAGTTATTCCTTGAGAAAGTGCCAAACCAAAATTCGATTAGATTCATATTGTTCCGAATTTGAAATGTATTGTTCTGTCATAAGATTCATTACTTTCAAAACGGATAGTACTGATAATTTTCTGATTTCTGTATGTGCCTAGATGTTTGCGTAGATACTAAAATTAGGTGAGTTATGCGATGAATAGCTACATGCACACAAATATGCATTTCAGACAACCATATCTGCAGAGAGATTAAAGTTCAGATCCCCCCAATTTATTCTAAAATAAACTGATTTGGGAAATGCTCACAGTAAACATGATAGATGATTTCGAAGTCCTAATTATTAGTACTTGATTTGACCTTTGGCTCAAGGTGCGCCAAAGTATGCTTGTTACTGATAGAGAAGTCTTCCTACCTTGGAAACAGCTCTGCACGCATAACTAATCGCTTATAGGTTTTCTTTCATCATTCTGCTGTCGCATTTCTTACTTCATGATCAAAACCAGTATGACTTTAGTATATTTAGTTGCGTTTCATTTGGATGATTACAATTAGTATGAGGCATATTAGTTTCATTTGCGTGTTTTGTCTAGCAATTTAGCTTTGAAATATTCAGAATGCGATAGCACATTGAAAGGTTTTAACTAACAGCATTTAAATTACGATTTCTGACATACTTACAGAAAAAGCTGAATTAGTCTGTATTTATTTATTTTTTCATATAAATGTAAAAAAAAAATTCAAAAGTTATTAAAATCCTTCTTAATATATTAATTTATTTCAACTCAAAACATTGATACCCATTTTTTCTCCTTTAAGCATAATTAATTTCATTTTCCTTTTCACTTTAGTTTTTGAAAAAAGCATAAAAGTTATCATTTGACTGATAATGATTGATGTAAAAGCTTCTGATGCATTTTCCATGGGATGTAGAAATGAAGTTATTGACAATGATAATGGGATTGCTTCGGGAGCGCTTAGGCGGAGAAGCTATTTAGAAACACAATTTGTTTTTTTTTCACTTTGTTAGTTTTAAGGATTCAAAAGGATGTGTCTTGTTGCCCAGAATTACTTGTCGCTAATCACTCACGTTTGGTACTTTTACCGTAAATCACATTGGTTATTTACGAACTTTCTCCAATTCATTCTGTATATTGCATTTCCGTACTAAGTGAAAAAAAATGGTGTCGTAGTGAAAAATAGTTGCTTAATAAATATCGTTAGGGTGAGCCAACGGTCAAAAAAAAAAAAAATATTTACTAGATGAATCTCAATTCGATAAAACAATTTTAATAATAAAGAAACAAAGCTGCTGTTTTTGCGAATGAATGAATATTTAATCAAAAGTAACAAAAAAAATTAGGAAGGGAAAACTTAATTATCTATAGGTTTTAAGATTACAGAGCTTAACCTCATTAAAGAGAGAAAAAACAACCTACATATTGTACCGTTTATTCATGTCCATCACACAAGTAATCTTCTTATCCACCAAAGATGGCTGCTTTCAATCATCGTGTTCTAAATATTTTCTCAACTTCTGAACTCAAGTTTAATCTTAATTATCTTAGAGTGTTACTGTTGAAAGAGGCTATCCTTCTACTTAAATGAACTATTGTTACACGAAGCTTTTAAAAAGAAGTACCACGAATAAATATGCATTCTCTTTTCTATTTCGCGAAGAACTATATCATTATAACGTTTGCTAAAAATCTCACACGCAAATAGCAAACAGACCTTAATTTTTCAAAATAACGAAATTAGTTCGTTAACTTTAATTAAATTGCGCTGAAATTATTTCTGAACACAGGAATCAAAGTTCTTTTTGTATGACAAGCAACTAATAATATCCTAATCCGCCTAAAAAAACGCGAAAATGTTTTGCTTAGTATTTGTCTTACTTAAAAAAAATATTCAATTCCCGGACGTATCGAGGAAAACTGAGAAAACGTACAATTCATACCAGAGCAAGATTTATGTCAGTCATTTAAACTACTCGCCAACACTTTTAAAAAATAACTTATTATTGTCATAAAATATTTACCTATTATTGTTGCATTGCCATACACAAGAACATTATTACATACATTTAGCAAATAATGTCTTTCGCAGTTTATATTGGAAACAAATTTTGTAGATTTTTCTTCATAAATAAAAACTTTACGTGTTAATATTTTAAATTTATAACTTATTACTATTGATTTGTACGTATTGCAAATTGCTCTTCATAACTTTCAGTTCTTTGTCTAACGGGAAAATAAAAAGTTAAACTCATGACCTTAAACTTTTACGATATTTCCTTCTAGAAGCTTAAAATAACACTGGGATTCTGAAAAACCTTCTTAACTTGAAAACCATCCTTAAAAAACTTCCAAATTACCCTTGACCTTAACGCGCTCGTTTGGAATGAAGTTTAGCCAAGTTATCTCAGCGATATAGATCACTTATCAATTTGTTGAATGATGGGAAAATTTATAGATAAAAATCTTCTCTCTCTCAAGGGAATATCCGCTGACTTTTATAGTTTTCAGAATTATAAAGTCAGTACTTATAAAACATTTATTTTTAGTTTGAAGTTTTTGAGTTTCCGAAATTTTTTCGTTCTCATTTCAGCCTGATATCTTTCACTTAGGAATAGTTTGAACAATTAATTAGTTACCTTATGGATACAATATTCTGGTATCTATAAAGCTTCAGCAGATTATTTCCTTTATAGGGAAGCAGAAAAAGTAACGATGAAAAATAGCTTAATTTCAGAGTTTTTTATTATAGCTGTGAAAATATTGTTAAAATGGATTAAAAATTAAGTCATGGCGAATGGATTACGTTAAATTAATCTTCTTAATACAGTCACCTTCACTTACTGTGATCCTATTGGGACAAACTGTTTGAAAACATTATGATATTTATAACAGTTAAAAGACAACACAAACTTTTTATAAATTGTACATATCTTTGTGTACCCGTAAGACAGTTGTTAGTGAGTTTATGTAACAGTAATACAACTCTAAATGAGTTTGCGTACGCATAAGACAATAAGTGAATGAGTTTGAAAAGTAATAAAATAAATGAGTTGAATGCATAAAAAGAAAGCTGTGCTTTTATTTCAGAAAATCTCGAAACTTTGGCTTAAATTTACTCTGCATTTTGTATTGATAAAGAAATTAAGGAATAAAACTGTCGCATTTTTTAAATCTATAATTTAATATAATTTTCTCTTCTTTTTAAATAGAAAGACTTTCTCTTATTTTTAATCTGTCCCTAATATTGTTAGTTAAGTTCTAAAAGCGAAGCCCCCCCCCCACCCAAAAAAACTGAACTTCAAAATCGGTCTCGTATTCCTTATTTCTGTAATTGTACCGATTCCAAAGCATTTTTGCTTTACCCCATGGAGATACCCAACTTCTTGCCGTTTGGTGCAAAGCTGTACGATTACTATGCAGTGCCGCTTAACACGGGAGAAGTAGGTTTGTTCTTTTCATGCCGAAGATCGAACCCAGGTCATCTGGGCGACAAGTACTGTCCGTTCTTGAAAACCGCGCCAAGCACTAGTGAGCCATTCTACTTAAAAAAAGGTAGATGGGTTGTGATCAGGAAGTTTGAGAAGTTTTCAATTAAAACTTGATTTGTATGCTATCCTTTTGACATATTCATTTAAACTACGTATTTGAAATTAGCATCGTTCTACGTTGTTTGATACGGCTCAAAATGCTTCTTTTATTATTCTTCTCCCTTATTGTTATCTTACCTATCACCCCTATTTTGGTAAGATCAAAGAAGATCTGACGCATGCGTTAATACGCGGAAGGTTTTAGTCAGTGGTTTTACCTAAGAAAATCAGACAGTAGCGTTCCTAACCTCTAAACAACATGAGACGCAACTTATTACACTAGTCGGCATATTTAAACGTTTCGTTTCTTGACTAAAGTACAAATTGGGACTTTATATATGGTCGATGTACTGAATCCGAGTTTTCAGTCCGTTTAGAGATATCACCTACGCTTTTCTTACGACATCACTTTACAAGTATTGTATAACTACGCGGATTTAACCACAAACAGTTTCATTATACTTTTTTATTTTAAAGAAAAGACAATATTTAATCACGCAACTTGTTAAATATAATTATATAAATACTTAAAGAGGGAGTCAAGCTAGTTCCATGCAACATAAAAAGTACATTTTTGATAATTTGTTTTGACGACGCAGTTAAAATAGTATATTGCTTTTCATAATTACTGCATAATGAAGTAACATTTAAAGATTAAACTGAAAATTTCATTAATTTTATGAAAAAATGAATCGTAGACATTGACTTTCTGCGGGCATCTCAATTCAAAAAAAAGTTAAATCATGGCGTTCCTCATAACTAATCACTGGATCATCTGACACTTAAAAAAATATAGTTTTAAAGTTAATAAGTTTCTGTAGATAAATACATCAATCGTTATTATTATTTTACTACTAACGCAATTTTAAAACAGCAAATCCTCTAGATTTTTATTTTGTTATTTTTTATGTGAAACTGGTACTTGACTTGTATGTGCTGTAAAAAAAAATTAAAAATCAATTAAAGAAAATAAACGCGACGTTGTTACGTGCAGAAACTTCTTTTTAATCATTTTGATTCTTTGATGCTTGATGTTCCAGTAATGGAGTTAGGAAAGGCACTCGCAATAAATCTTTCTCTCCGCCCCCCCCCCCCTGTTGTGAGACATCCGTAGACACTAGAAAATCGCTGTCAATGGCTTATTTCTTCATAAAAGTTAATGAAAATTTCCCAGAATACTCTTCGAATGTTGTTTTATTATATAGTAATTATAAATAAGTACATATGAACTGGGTCGTCAATACATTATGTTAAAAATTGCCTTTTTGGCGTCGAATTAACTGTCCTCCCCTTAAAAAAAAAGAATGGTACGTGATCGGAGCTTTCTGGCTTCAAAATTTATTTCAGAATGCTAGAAATATCCAAATTTGAGCTTCGAAGGCAGCAATTTCATCTATGGCTAGTGTTATTTAATCAGCTGTAAAAAGTTTGTTATCTTCTCTGATACTCTCCTACCACCGATTAAATGGAAAAGTGAACATTCAGTTTCTTAGTGGAAGGGGATGCGTTCATTAGTTGTTAGGGATGCCAACTTCTTCCTCACAAGTTTAATAATAAAAATGCTTATAATTATCTCCAAAAGTTTACTATTGCAAGTTACGCTCATTTAGGTTTTTCGAGAAATGCTGCAACCATAAAACTAATTCGCGAATTTCCCAACAAGATTTGAGAATTAAATGAACTAAAAACATCCCTTATCCCTATTGGACTGATTCATTTGGCTTGGCTATTATTGGCGTTTGCGCAATTTTCCCTGATAAACGTGGTCGGAGAATATACGTCCGACCGACAATACATGTACGTCAAATCACATATACCAATCAAAATATTTTACTGGCATGTGCCGAATAGGGTGGGGCGAAAAATAAAAATTTCTTCTAACTTCTAATAGTTGCCAAAAGTTGTCTTTGGTGATAGTTAGCTTTTGTGCAAATTTTGAGAAAAATCGGTTAATATCTTCAGTGGGCGCTGCGATCGCAAAGTTTTACCATAGCTTTTATAGGGATTTTATAGTTAAAATATGAAAAACAATGCCGTTAGCTAATCTCATTGCATTTTTTTACGCATAAGATATATTCATGCATTCAAAGCATATGAAATAACTCACAAAAATTATTTTGTATGATATATTTATATTTCAATCATCTTAAAAAGAAACAAAACAGTGAAAAATAGTGATTTTTAGGACAATATTAAGTAAAAATTGAATTTTTTTTTACAAAATGTGACAAATTATGAAACTGCTAACATATGACAACATTAAACAGCATTACTTAAAAATAAATGAAATATGTTTTTAAAAATGTGTACAAATGTACAAAACGTACATAATACGGAAATTTTATGTCAGTTTGAGCTTTCACAAAAACGTTTTTTATTTTCAAGGAATGGCAGTTCCTTTCGAGCCTTTAAACGTGCACGAACAAAACCATCCCTTCTATTCCACTTATGGTCAGTGATGCATCCGTCACCAACTTTAGGCTAGATTCCGCGGATTGAATAAGACAAATAAATGTTCAATGTTCATGTTTCAAAGAAAATGTTGAACATCTCCGGTTTTCACCGTGTATCTTGTCTTCAGATGGCATCATTATTATAGGAGGTTCTGTTATAAGCACGTTTTCATACTGCCAATTTATCAAGTCTGCATAGTCGGAAGAAAAGTTAATCTCAAAAATGATATAAATGTGAATGTCATTACTGTACACATAATTGGTGTTTCTTACTCTCAAAATTTGACGAGCAACTAACTGCCGTACTTGCCTTCGATCATCGTTTAACATTGCCAGCAAAATATTTTCATTATATACAAGAAAAAAAGCTTTTCTCTGAATAACTGGCTCAATGACATGTAACAGGTCGTCTGGTAAATAATGCGACTGGTTAAATAACTTGCTACAAGTTTCGTGCACCATCCTTGCATGATGAGTTGCACTTAATGAGAAACCAGCAAGGTGCACATTTAACAATGACTGAAACTAGCATTTTTAAGTTTGCTGTCGCCTGTCGGATATTCTGTGCCGATTTTCAAGCGCAAATTCAATTAACTGTCATGAGCCATCTAGAATGACTCCACGAACTAGGTACTGTTTCAGAAAGACGTATAGAGCAGTTGGCACTAATAACAGTTTCAAATATTTCCAGTAAATATTTCTGGTCTGTTCTTAGGTCAGCTCAGTCGATAGTTGGCATGTTTTTTATATTGCGCTCAACTGCCTCATATTTCACTATAGTTAGGGATTCGCAGCCTGTCAACATTTTGCCAATAAAACCGCTGAACCCACGAGTACCAGTTGTTCATCCGTCTGAGTATTCTCTACTAAGTGGAGAAGAGGTAATTCACTGTCATGAAGCTGACATGTTAACCAATGCAATGGCTAATTAAAAATGTTTCAAGAAGTTATATTTAGCCGCCTTTGCTTATAACAGAACCTTCCATAACAATGATGCCACCTGAAGACTAGAAATGACTTGAAAACCGGAGATATTCCCCATTTTCTTCGAAACATGTGAATATTTACTTGTCATACTCAATCCGTGGAATCGAGCGTAAAGTTGGTGACGGATGCATCACTGACCATAAGTGGAATAGAAACGAGGGATGGTTTCGTTCGTGCACGTTTAAAGGCTCGAAAGGAACTGCTTTTCTTTGAGCTTTCACAAAAAATCTTCTTTATTTTCAAACTGTGACACATAAAATTTTCGTATCATGCACGTTTTGTACATTTGTACATATTTTTAAAAACATATTTCATTTATTTTTAAGTAATGCTGTTTAATATTGTCATATGTTTGCAGTTTCATAATTTTTATGTCACATTTTGTAAAAAAATTTTAGTTTTTACTAAATATTGTGCTAAAAATCACTATTTTTCACTGTTTTGTTTCTTTTAAGATGCTTGAAATAAAAATATATCATGTAAAATAATTTTTGTGAGTTATTTCATGTGCTTTGAATGCATGAATATACCTTAGGCGTAAAAAAATGCAATGAGATTAGCTAACGGCATTTTTTTTCATATTTTGGCCATAAAATCCCTATAAAAGCCATAGTAAAACTTTGCGATCGCAGCGCCCCCTGAAGATATTACCCGATTTTTCTCAAAATTTGCACAAAAGCTAACTATCACCAAAGACAACTTGTGGCAACTATTAGAAGTTCATCTGAAAAAAATTTTATTTTTCGCCCCACCCTAGTGCCCAATGCCAGATGTTACGAATTTTAAATAGTGAAATTGAGCTTAAATGTTCTCACTGGTTGATCTAACCTATATACGAGGGCTGTCTGAAAAGTTTCCGACCTTGATATGAAAAAGGCAAAACTTATGAAACAAAGAAAGATGTTCTTATTAAGGAGTCTTTTGGAAACTTGGGACCGTAGTTTTGGCTATTTTTAGTTCAAATTGTGTGCGTGACAGCCATACTAGTGAGTTGCTGCAACAGTTTTTTTGAAAATGGAAAAAATCGAATATCAAGCTCTGATTCGACACTTGTTTTAAAGAAGAAATACGCCTGCACAAATTAAAAAGGAGTTGGACACTGTGTATGGGGACTCTGCACCATCGTCTACAACAGTCAAATTTTGGGTAGCGGAATTTAAACGTGACCGTACCAGCTAGAGTGTTCATGAACGCTCAGGTCGACCTAAAACTGCTACCACTGATGAACACATTGCTAAAGCTCATCAAATGGTGCTGGATGACGCAGATTGAAATTGAGCTAGATAGAAGAAACTATGAATATCTCTAAGGAATGCGCATGCCACATTTAAAATGAGAAATTAAGCACGCGGAAGCTGGCTGCACTTTGACTGCCGCATTTTCTCAATTTGACCAGAAACGTGTCCGAATGAACATTTGCAGCGCAATTCTGGCACAATGAACCAGAGTTTTTCTGACGACTTATCACTGTGGATGAAACCTGGATTCCCCAGCATACTCCAGAAACAAAAATGCAATCAAAACATTTGACTGCAAAGTGAGAACAGCTCCAAAAAAGGCCAAAACAGCTCCTTCTGCAGGAAAAGTGATGCCGACCGTTTTCTGGGATAGCCATGGAGAAATACTCAGTGACTACCTTAAAATGGGAAAAGCCGTAACAGGAGCATACTATTCTACTCTCCTTGACAAATTAAAGAAGGAAATAGAAGAAAAACAACCGCATTTGAAAAAGAAAAAAGTTCTTTTTCATCAAGAAAATACTCCTGCTCACACATCAGTGGTTTCAATGGCCAAAACTCACGAGTTAAAGCTCGAAATCGTTGAACACCCACCCTACTCACCAGACCTGGCCCAAAGCGACCCTTTCTTGGTCCCTAAGCTGAAAGAAGCACTCGGAGGACAAAGGTTTCTTCAAATGAGGAGGTCATAAACTTTGTCAACAGCTTTTTTGAGGACACATTTTCATCACTACTTTTGGATGGGTTAAAAGGATGGGAGCATTACTGGGTGACGTGTGTGGACTTACAAGGAGACTATATCAAAAAGTAACAGCCAGTTTGGATGATAAAAATATTTGATCTATGTTAGGTCGGAAACTTTTCAGACAGCCCTCGTACATACATAACTTAAATTCAGGAAAGTCGCTTCACCCCTTGTATTTTTTGTAATTATATATAGATTGCAGTCAAACGCTCAATGTATGTGAAACATGAGATTTCTTTTGCTACTAAATAGCGTGAGTCCCAAGTCAATGATCAATTTTAGCTGTACTGTACAGTCTTTATTTTTAGTTAAATGCTTGATTTTTTAACCC
The DNA here is from genome assembly GCA_038373865.1 of Uloborus plumipes. NCBI lineage: Eukaryota > Metazoa > Arthropoda > Arachnida > Araneae > Uloboridae > Uloborus > Uloborus plumipes. Next base: position 31,133 of record JAXGGA010007842.1, on the reverse strand, counting down.
AAACTTTTAAACACCTTATACTAAAGTAGTTTTTGTTCATCACATGTCGCAACCCTTCATGATTTCGAAGTCAAAACCAAGTGTAGGGTCTGCATAAGATCTTTGTTCATGAATATGCCCTTTTCCGTTACTAAGCCAAGCAACTAATGTGTCAGCTTCTGTATCGTACAAAATGGGAGACGTGTCACACCGCGTTCCGGTATACATGCTGGCAGTCATTTTATGGGCTGCCACTATCACTGAACGTGAACTTTATCCAACCATATCTTATTTTGCTATGCCACTGACTTGTTTATACTGCATAGTGGACACCTAGTTCAATCATGAAGTTAATAAAATGTCAAATATTATGTGTATGCATTTTTCAGTTTTGTTTCTTAACTTTAAAACAATATATTTTTTAGTTCTTGTGAACTTTCTCTCGGTTCTTTTAATTTAATTTAATATAATTAACATTACATTGAAAAACGTTTTTTACAGTAAATCCTCACCAATTCGGACCTTATCAAACTGGACTTCGCTTAACCTAGACAGCCATTTAGATGCAAACATTATATAAATAAAAGGCGAGTTATCGCAGTAATATATTTTCATAGGCTATATTTCGTAGTGTTGAAACTGTAGTTATTGTTAACTGCAAAGCCTTGCATTTTATTTTATACTTGGAGTTTGCAAAGCCTTGCACTTTGTTTTATACTTGAAGTTTATATTTGGCGTTGTTGTAATTTTAAAATTTTTGATTTCCATTCAATACTGAGTGTGAGTGAGTAGTTACAAGTTAAGTTTTGATGTCAGTTATCTGTAGTATATAGATGGTGCGTTACCTGCATAGTTTCTGAGTTGTGTTAATAAATTGCTATTTTAATAGCGCATGAGTTTTAATTGATACGGATTTCGATTTCTGAGTTGAGTTTTAATCGATTTCCAACACGCAGTTTTGTAATTTTCCCATACATATTTTTGTATTTCATTCTCTTGAATTTAAAATACAACATTTATTAAAAACAGTAAGTATTTTGTCTATGTATCTTGATTCGATTTTTGTTTAATACGCAATGTTATTAATTCGGACCACCTGAGTCCTTATTAGTTCGGATTAAGAAGGTTTTACTGCATTACTTAATCACTTGATATTCCCTACCCTAAGTAAAGAAATATGCTCAAATAATATTATAATTTAGTGGAAGATTGGTTAAAAGAAGAAAAATTTGGTTTTTAGCAGTTGTAAATACAACCTTGAACGTGAAAATATTAAAATAATTTTGACAACTTACAAATTAAGAACAGAAAGATAAAGCGTTAAAACAACTAACATTATTTGATGAAAAATCTGATTGAAAGTACTACCCTGCGATTTTAAACATTTTGTTTGCTGTCTAAAGTGTAAAATGCGATTTTACGTAACGTCGATGAGCTGTTAGTTTGAGATTTCTGAGCTGGTTTATTATGGATTTAGCCAGAGAGTTAAAGTAGATGTATAATCTTTGTCAATGAAAATAGCTCCCAGAAAGATGCAAAATAAACTTTAAAGTAATAACAAACCTGAGCAACAATGAATCTATAACGCATGCATTTGATGTTTGTTCTTTGCTAGGTATTGCTTCCGCTGAGAGTTCTTCAGAAACTGATTTCTGTATTCTATTTCACTTTCAAAGGAACTGGGGAATTATTGTTTCTTACAACAACAACTTGAGTTTGTTACAAATCATTTTTGTTTTAGATAGCAAATTTGATAGCAGCTGTACTGTCACAGATGGTCTTAAAGAACTCAAATGCTGACCTCAGAAGACTTCGATCATTGCTAATCTTGTATCTGTCAGATACATGATATGAATAACTATAACATATCTATATTTTACAGTAGTATTTTGGCAAAATGTGTGAAATGACAGGAAGTAAGCTTCTTTTTATATTTCTATTGGCAAAAACTGACAAAATGACCAGTAAAATCTTGTAAAACAAAGTATTCCAACACTACAGACGCACTGGTAAATAGACAAAGCATTATTTTTCCATTGTTCCATATTAAGTTTCGTTTTGTGCAAGAACAAAACTTGATGAAATGGTTCTCTCCCCTCAACCCCAGAATAAAAATATGTGTGTTTAAAAACATTTCTTTATCGTGTTATCCACCTATGTTCTTCATTTAAACTTATCAAAATTGAACACTAGGGTGGTTCACAAACCAATAGGTAAAAAAAAATGTCCTAGAGGTCACGGCTGTGCCTCATTTTTTTTACCTTTATCCACACTAATATACTTCCAAAATTTCAACTTCCTACTTAAATAAAAAGACGGTGTTCAAAGCTCAAATAATTCTCCAGTTTTTGTCAATTTCAAGCGTTTTTCGGTTGAGCGGAAAAAGTTCAGGATGTTTTGCCATAATTCTTGCTGATTCTTATGTTCAATGATCCCCTGAATCCTAATATGGCCACCGTTTTCCCCCAGTGCCTCCCACTTTTCGAAAATAACACCCCCTCCCCTCCTATTTTCATCAGATTTAGACAATTTCATAGCTATTATTTGGAGGGGAAAAAGCATTATATTTACCATTAAACATTCTTCTATAGGGCTAGAGGTGAAAAATTCAAAATCATGAACACGTTTTGCAAGTTAGGAGACTCATGGGAGTATTTTCTTCTCCCCTCCCTAAAATATTTAACATATCATCAACAACTCATTTTTTTCCTTCTTCAAAATTTTCCACTTATTTTTTGATGCAACACAAGAGTATCGGATTGCCTTCTATGACTCCCACATCCAAAAAAAATTTCAAGCTGTATTTATTTTTTTTAAACCTTGGAAACATCGCATGTTACATACTAGTTGCACCACAGATTTCCTTCAGTGAAGCACCTTTCAGTATTATTTATAATTGTTCTAGTTATGTTCACAGATACAATTACCATTGGAAGTTCGGAGCGATTACCGTGAAGGGGGGAAACGGTGGTCATATTTGGATTCAGGGGGCATTTTACATAAGACTCATTCATTTTGTGCCAAGCAGTGTTGGATACTGTTGTGTATACTGAAATTTGCTAGAAGTTTTTAATTAAATCCAAAATATTTAAACTTCTTGCTATGCAATTCAACTTTCTATATATATGGTTTTTTTTTTTTTGAGAGAGAGAGAGAGACTTTTTGTATTGAATATTTTACTTTCTCAGCAAGGATAGGTACTCAATTTTCTTCAACAGCAGGTAAAAGAAACTGCTTATCGTCCTCATTATTGAAGAAAATTCTGGTAAATTCTTGAATTATTTGAACATTTCCCTCAGCAACGTCATTCATCATTTTTTATTTCTTTTACTTTTTATTTGGTAATTCTGTGATTGATATTATATTTGCATTTGTTGGGGTGTAGGACGAATGATGTTAGAAAATACTCCCTAATATTCATGTTTGAAAAAAATCCAAGTGTTCTGTACTACACTTGTTATATTTCGCGTCTTTATTCTTGTAATAACTTGCTTTTCTTTCAGCTGGAATTTCCATATGAAAAACTATAAGTAAAACTAATTAATTCACCAGAAAGGTGCCACAATTACTTCAATAAAACTGCCCTAGCTGTTATTTCAATTTCCAGGTCGTTCATATCATATAAGGTTTTTTCCCCAAGTTTAGATATTCCCAGGAGTTTTAATAGCAAGTGGAGCATCTATTAATGTTCTATATATTTGTTTCACTTTACTAAAGGCGGTGAAACTGTAGAAAGTGTTGTACCTAGGTTTTTCTCTCATAATCAAATGAAAAATCTCTTTCTTATATAGGAACATAAATGTTTTAAGGCATATAAGAGATTAGCCATCCACCAAGCAGTAGGAATAGCACCTATCACTTGCTACTGGATTTTCTCAGATACGCACCCAAAATGACTAATAATAACTCAATTATCTCTTTATAATCAGCAAGAGTGATTATAGATGTCTGTATAGATTTATTAAAAGCTTATAGTTGAAGTTTCAAACTTGTTAAAATATTTTTTTAGTTGTAAGTGCAACATTCTTTTTTTTCTGTATAATTCTTTTCCAAACATTTTTTCACTTTAAAGTTATTAAAGAACAGAAATTATGAGGAATATGATGGTCAAAGTAAGCATGAAGTAAATATCCTTGCCTAAATTTCCGATTAGTTCCATGCCAGACTAGCTGCAATAGTTTATTTTGTGCAATTAGTTTTTACAATTTAATCCATTCTCATTGTGATACTGTAAGTACTATTAGCTAAAAACTTTAAATCTCTTGCATTTTTTTTCTCTGCATCCCACTACTTTAAAGACATCAAAAAGATTTTGCACAGTTCCTCCACAACTCTATTTTGGCAAGCGTAAGTTTTTGAAACTCATAGCGCAACATGTAGACAAGTAGTACATTGTATGCTGCGTTATACCAAATAATCCATTGTATCAAAGGTGTTGCTGTACAGGTTCAAACGATTAAGAATCTTTCCAATTGTTTGAACTAATATTTATGCGTTGGACAATGAGAATAATTGAAAAAAAATCTCTTGTAAGAAAAGTCTCTTTAGTCTGAAAAACTCGGAAATTGTGAAAAATTACGAAAAAGTGTAAAAATGAAGGGTGTTTGAGCACCATCTTCCATTAAGAGTAGAATGCTGAAATTTTAGGAGAGTGATCTTATACATAAATGTAAAAAAAATAGGGTGAGCCTTGGTCCGTAGCAAAAAAAAATTTTTTTGAACCACCCTACTGAACACTACTGTCAAAGAGCAAGCACAGATTATCCGTAAACTTCAACTCCATTCACATTACACTCATTTTTCAAAAATACCAAACAAGTGTTGACAACAGTATTTTTCAACAAATGAAATTTCGTTCAGTTGTCATTATAAATTTATGTTACTTACCAAGTTGCGGAAGTTCTTGAAAGTTTTCAATCGCAATTAGTGTTATCCTTTGTGAACAACTGAACGTTTTATTTTCTTTCATGTCCCTCTCTTAATCTAAATTGCTTTACAGTTCACAAAGTAAACTCTCAGTACAGTTTCTTTTACATAGAACAAATTGAACGAGGCCTCGTTGTTCACTAGAAAGCACATATAAGTTATGTGAAATAGCAGCAACTTCAATCTACTAGGGGAATGTTGAGTTAAGTTCAATAGCAAGGCAAAGTAAGAGAGTAAAATACTTTGATAGTTTGCAGCTTCACCTATCTAGCAATATTGCAACGGTGTTCTTAAATAAAGATTTGACTGCAGTTCAAAAAACATTCTGTCTAAAAATGAGGGAAAAGAAATAATGCAAGTCATTTTTAAAATTTCTACATATAATGTAATATTTTATGGCTTATCAAAAATAGTTTTTATCATTATAAAACGATAAAGTTTTTTTTTTTTTTTTTGTAACTAACATTTCAAGTATAAATTGACATCTACTAATGCCTAGTACAGCACTTATTTTGTTAATACTAGGCGTGTTTTCATTTTAAATGTTTAATTTATTTGTCAAATGAACGCGGGGCAAAGTGAAATAATTCATTTCGCTTACTTATTTATTCATTTATTAAATCACTCAGCAATTCATTAATTGATTAATTCATTTGCATTAATTAATTTATAACTATATCAATTAATTCATTCATTCACTTCTTTTCCTATTCATTCCCTATTTTATTCACTTATTTATTTTTTATCATACATTAATTTACTTATTAATTTATTCATTCATTGTTTCGTTGCTTATTTATTTATTCATTCAGTTGAAGAAAATACTTTTCGTAATCAAATAGTAAATTCATCAGAAAAATAAATATTTTGCTTTTCACTTTGGTCCATACAAAAAAAATTGAAATTCTTCCACTTTTTGTTCCTGAAAATACAAATTTACTGACTTTCATTTCTATGCAGGTTATATTGTAAAATATCTTGCTTTTTTTACTGCATTTTTATAAAACAAATTTCCAATTTGCTGATTTTAAAAAAGGTAAGTTATCTTAAGTATTTCACTTTTCCCCACAGTTCTCTACTCCTTAACATTGCTAAAATCCTAATCAGTTCCTTAGACTCGTCTTAATCCCCGCATGTGGTTTCTTCACTGCTAAGGAAGCCAAGTCTATATAGTGTGTGTGTGTGTGTGTGTGTGTGTGTGTGTGTGTGTGTGTGTGTGTGTGTGTGTGTGTGTGTGTGTGTGTGTGTGTGTGTGTGTGTGTGTGTGTGTGTGTGTGTGTGTGTGTGTGTGTGTGTGTGTGTGTGTGTGTGTGTGTGTAATACTAAACTCTAACAATACAACTCAAATTATTACTAGTGGATTTCCTTTGAAACACATTTCCCAAGATCATTTGGAACGAATTGATATTTTTTATGAATACAATCCACTACATATGATACTTTGTACCTGTAAAAGCTAGTGTTAACATCTATAAATTTTGTGACTTATCATAACAAATGACGAACCAAATATTTTCTTCAATGATTTATTTCACAAAAAATTACGAATTTACACACATTAAATACATTTTATAAATATAAATATTTAAATAAGAGAAAGTCCTTTGTAAAGAAACGGACGGCAACAAGGCACGTAACGTTTCATCCTCAGCAATTAAATTAGTTTCAAGGCAATCCTTTCATTCCCTCTGAGTAACTTTGCCTGCAAATGAGAAGAAACAGAATTAGAGATTTCAATAAAACGCATTAAAACTTGAAGCTCAAGATAATAGTAAAAAAACATACTTTTGATTGCTCTCAAAGCGTTAGCCACGATTTGCATGTGTTTGCTCTGGGAGGGATAGTGAACTTGAATTTGGATGTGTCCTTCTTTGGGGTTAAATCTCTGAACAGTGAATCGTTGCTTAATCCAGTTCTTTGGGTAATCTTCCAGAAGTGCTTGACGCAGTGGCTGCCAGGTCTGTTTCATCAGAGCTTCTTTGTTTTCCCAAGACTCATGTGCCTAAAAGAAGTGGTTTTCTGTTAGAATCTGTTAATAGCACTGTTACTAGTTCTCTGATTCATTCTCGTTAATTATCATGCACATATTAGAATAAATATTTCGAAATGAAACCTAACTTAAAAGCTCAGGTAGTAAGTTTTACTAAACATACAATTGGAGAAGTTTTCTGTAAAAGTTGTCTATTAAAATAGCATACCATTATATTATCAAAACAATTTAATCAGAGGCTAAAAAGTACATTTTTCCTTATTTTTCTCGTGTTCTATCTGTTCAATTTCGCGAAAGTCCCTGGTGAAAATAAGAGTTATTTTATTCTACTTTAGTTACGGCTTCTGAATAGTCAAAATTCTCATTTAGAAAATTGTTTAATATGCAACAGTGGAAAAGAAAAATGATTTTTAATTCTGTAAACTTAATAAGATAAATATAAATATAAATTTTTCTAAGAAATAACTACGTACCATTTCTTTAAGCTCCTTCAAAAGTTGCTTAATGGTCTCAAACTCTTCGGTGGTGTTTGTATGTTGTACTAAGTCATTGAGCTTTTCAATCAGTATATCAAAGGCACGAAGGAGTTGAACGCGAGCTTGTTTCTCCAAGATTTCCAGGTGATGGCAAACTTTGTGGTACAGTTCTCTCTTTGAAAGATCTTCGAAGATTCTCTCTCCTCGTTCCCGGACGAAATCTGTTATTTTTCTTGCCCACCATGATGGATCAAACAGCTTGGAAACTGCATAGAAGAATAAAAAATATGTGTAAGAGAAATTACAGTAAAAAAGGAATAATAAAGGGATTACTCATTTTTTTCATCTAAACCTGAAGCATTTTTTTAAGAATTATATGAAATAATTATTAATATAAGAGGATAACTATGGAAAACGCAAACAAATTTTACTTACCACGATCAAAAACGTTAGTAAAACCAGGAACAATCATATCGACCCAAACTGTGAAGAAACAATTATTGTGTAAGATAAAGCATATTACTTATATAAGATGATTATTTTTAATGAACTAATTCATGTAGAATTTTTTTTAATTATGTGTTTCAAAATATAAATGCAATGGAGCTATGTAAATAATGAAATTTATCGGTTTTTAACAAAACTAGTTTAATCTAAAGTTCAACCACCATTGGCTTTAGTAAGTTATAAGGTTTTATATAAAATACTAAAAAATGTTTTACCGTGGTAAGAAAAGTCTCTAACAGCTACGAAGTCTCCAAGTTCTGTAAAACAAATTATCTTCGTTAATAAAAAAAGCTGTAATGAAAGTACACTTTTGATAAACTCAATGTGTATAAATAAAGCTTAACTAATATACACTGCGCTTTCAAACATCTAGATGCCAGTTATTCGGAAAACAGCGTTCAGTTTTCAGTTAAGTCATAACATGAAATGTCATGGAAAAAAATGCACTGTATGTATTACAAAATGCAGTATAAGCATTTTTTAAAGTTCATCCACATTACAAATTATTCCCTTCATCATTTTAACCTGTGTTGATTATAAAATTGGATACCTATTTCTATGTTAGAAAATGTATCGTAGATTCTCTGTTTAACGACGCTCTATCTAACGACTTTCTCTGTTCAAAGATGACTTTTCACGGTCCCAGACTAGTCTCTATATTTTTAGAAAAACTATGTCTAAGGACTTATTTTACTTGGGGACTTTTTTTTGTGTCCCTTAAAAGTCGTTAAATTGAGAGTCAACTCAATATTTTCTAATATCTAATTAATAAATACAGCTCTATTCAAGTTCTTAGAAAAAACTCAGTAAATATTATCTATAACTTTAATGCACTTATGCAGAGAAAAACTAATATACTGGCAGTCAGAATCCAATGTATGCCTATTTCGATTTATTGCACCGTACATACTATGTGATTTTTTTGTGACTGAGCACATGTGTTTAATGACACAAATATATTTCGTAAGCATTTGATTAATACTTACCATCAACGAACCACTGAGTAGCTTCTGCAACTGTAAAAGGGAATAAAGAACATATTAATTGATGTTAATAATAACATAGCTTTGGTAGTGGACAAATTTAAACTATGCACGTTATGGCTATGTTATGAGAGTTTTTATTGTTTAATAAAATTACAAAGTGAATCTTACCAAAATTAATTGCTTTTCTGATGTCAGGAAGGTAAACACGGAAATCTGGGAAAATATCTTTGCCTCCAGGGATTATGCTGCGAACATCAGGAATCCATTCTCTGAAGTCAGGTAATTGTGGTATGTGTCCTATAGAGAAAAAAACAACAACCAATATTACCCTTGTTGCCTTAAAACATGTCACAGTTCAAAAATATGAAAAATCTGCAGTGTATAAATACAGTGAACTAGGGAACTTGAATAAGATTAGGTACTTTGATTTGTTCTAGTATTTTATGATATTTCCTGCAATTCATGAAGCGATATTGAATAGGAATATGTTCTCACAGAGAAAAATTTTAAACATAAAAGTTTATTAAAGTTTCAAAAAAAAGGGGTGGGGTAGAATAGTTCCTCGCATGTGATACTTCACGCAAAATGACCTATGTTAGGGTTTCGTATTGTAAAGTACTTCAAAACGATAAATAAAGCAATTATGAAAAGCAAAAACTTCTTTTAAAGTCAAATATAAAAAGCATTATTAAAGCTTATTTAAACTTTAAACTTACTTTGTATTTGTTTCTTAATGTTCTGGACTTTCTCTTGAAGAAGCTGAGTGCATTTCTTTACTCCACCACGCTTGTAGGTATCCACAAAGACATGGCAATAAGTGCCAGGACTGCATACTTTTTCCACGCAAGATGTCAAGAGCTGGTTGGTTTCTTTCCAAAGTTCATGAATCACATCTGGAATGTGATCATAAGCATACTGAACGTATTTGTGAGTTATGCACATTGCAACGCCGACAATTGGTTTTACGACTTCTGTCCTAATGAATTCCATTGGCCTATAAAACATAAAAAACAAATATAAATTAGTCTTTTTGAGATGGTAAAAGTATAAGTGAATATATTGAAAATTTTAATATAGTATTTATTTAAGTGAGCTTGAATCAATGTAATGTAATATTTAATTTATATATTTTATATTTCAAACTACAGGTTTGTTTAAAAATTATATTAGATTCTTCCTCTCTTACATGTTCTTTCACTTTTTTATCTATTGTCGTAAATATTAGACCAGTTTAAAACTCTCACGAGCGGATTTTTACTAAAGTAAAATGTTTTAAATCAAAGAAGAGCATTTAAATGCCTATTTTTGATTACAAACCGAACTCTTTAGTTGAAAAATAAGGTCGGACCTTTAGATTAAATTGATCTCTTGAATGAGTGCTTTAAAAGTTAATTCTGAAATATCGAAAATAAAATTGTTTTGCAGAAGTTTGGAAAGTAAAATAATCGAAAAGCATACATCAGCTCCCGAACGATGGTCCAGGCGAAAGTGGGAAGTGTCTTCAGGCTTTGTTTTGGCAAGTCTTTCAGTAGACGGGAATGTTTTCGAATCATTTGAGAGGCCTTTTGCTGCACCTTTTCATAAATGGGCTCTAATGTCTCAAGAATTTGCTTCAGATCTTTCTTTACTTCCTTCAGCAATTCTCCAAGAGGGCTGCTCATCACGACTGATTCCAATTCTTTCAAATCATTCTGGAAGATCAGAAATAAAAATTTATTACACAATGGGGAAGGTAGAATAAATTCAAAGCATATACAAAGCCATATTTTAAGATTTATGTACCATAATATTAAGCCTAACATTTAATTTTATTGCTGCTGTTTTCTTAAAAACTTGTCTATATTTTTTTAGTTAGTTCAAATCCATTAATATTTTTTTGTAAGAGTGTTACCAAAACATTTCGGATATCTTCTTTATCCCAGTTCATCACGATAGTTGCAATGTTTCTTTGTTTTCGATCAATGTTTAAGCTGAGATCCAAGCATTTGTGTTGTTTGTAGTAGCTTTCAAGGTATACAATTTTGATAACTCCATTCTTCACTTTGTTGAAACACATTTCAGTCTTCAATAGAGGTCCTGAAAATCAAATAAATAAAAGTTTTACTTTTTTCGACCTTAAACTCTAATTTCAATTGAACGCTTAAGCAAAAGCCGCTAATCATAATTAAAAGTACAACACTAAGGCTTTCATTACCTTGACTTAGTGACTGATCTACAGTCAGACAGTAGTCTTCAGCTTTAAGTGCGATTTCGTAAACCTGTTGTCCTTTAGCCATTACGCTGAATTTGACTTGTTTTGGCAAACTTGAGGACCACACGGAGCTTCCTCGGATCCTAACGTCATACTCAGGTGCGTTCATCTGAAAGCAAATTAATTTCCATGTAATAAATATAAATAAGGAAGCTTTGAAACGTACAAATAAGCTTAAAAACTCAGTCATACAATCAAGTTACTGCATTAACAGCCAATCAAATCTGTCATTAGCATAGTTTGCTACTTTTACAAAATTTCATACTACTAAGTTTAAATGAACACCTAAAAATATACTAAAATAGTTGAAAGTATTTAAAGAAATTAAGGATATTGACCTTTATATTTTAAGCATATTAAAATAACAGCATTACTCACAGAAACTTCGATAGCTGTTGGTATTCCGTTGCTCTTTTCAGAAAGCTTGATAGAGAAACCACCAGTTTGCTCTAATTGGGAAGTTTTGAAGTGGTATTCGTATCCATAAACGTCTTCAACTCTTGTTCTCCTTTGGATCAGTTTTACAGAGAGATCTAAACTTTGATCTAAAAAGAAATATGCCTTAATTGTAGAAGTTCAAAAAAGAAGAATAGTTTATGTTTCTTAATTTTTAACGCAATAAAAGTACCATCCTACCTTCACGGTGCAATCTGTACAAAATTGCTTTCTTTTCACCTCGTCTTCCTTCTAGTTCAGGAGAGATTTCCAGAGTCAAAACTTTGTTCCATGAAGAAGGTGAGAAATGCATCTCTAATTTTCCTTTAACTGGCATCCTTCCATTTGTTTGAATTTGTCCACTTACTTGCAGGGGCTAAAATAAAAGTACAAAAATTTCATTGTAATCAATGTACCTTAAAAGTTGTATCTATAAATTAATTTGTTTTTTCAACAATAAAACTTTTTAACATTAATTTTATAACTACAGATAATTATTTTATAACTTACAACAGAAGCGTTCTAAATATTATTATTATTAAAAATTTATTTTACATCAATCAATTCAACATACCTTCTGCATTCCAGGGTATATGAGTTGGGCATTTCCCTTGATTTCATTGGTTTGTGGCAGATTTTGCTTCTTTAACTGTACTCCAAACTTTCGTTGAGGGGATGATGCATCTGGGAAAATTTCTAACTGAATCAAGGATTCTTCACTGTTGTGGAGTGCAGTGCCTCTGACTCGAGCTGTACGACTTGGCATAAATAAGTGAGCATCCATATGACTTGGCTCTTTAGCGTGTTCTCTTAGATGGGCACGGATTTCGTATCCATAGTTTTTGTTGTCGAATGAAACCATTATCTTTTCTCTGAAATCGTTGCTTCCTAGAGCAATGACAAAAAGGATGTGGCTTACTTTTTCAGATTCAGATGCTCCAACAGATTTTTCAATGTCCAATATAAGTTTTTTGTAGAGGCTCTGGTCAGGAAGAGCAGACTTGTGGTGTCCTGTCACGTGATAGCATTCTTGTCTTCGTGAATTCCTGCATGCTTTCAAAACAAAGTGAAAATCGTCAGCATTTTGAGTAGCTTGAATCGAGAAAGAAACTGGACCTTGAGAATGAGCTTCCAGTGATTGTCTGGTAGAAGATTGTGATCCTTGCTTTGAATATTTAACATCTAATAGAGGTTTCTCGAGGCAAATAGCGTTTATTGAATACTGTTGCTCTTGATTCGAAGTTTGTTTTGAAACACTTGCAGAAAGCAAATTGGATGATCCTTTCTGGACATTTGCGGAATATTTGAAAGATTCTCTACCCTTTTGCACCTGAAGATGAGCAGACACTTCCTTAGACCATGCTGATTTAATTCTTCCTTGAATTTCAATGTCACTACCAGAAGTAATCATTTTTGCTTCGGAATCTATCTTTCGGTCACCATTTAGTTCGACGTATGACAAAACACTCTTCTGAGAGCTCTCGTTATCGAGAGACAAGTGAATTTTAGCTGATTTGACAACTTCGAAGGGTGAGCTTACTGTTGTTTCGTAGCTGAAATGCTTCTGTTGAGTGTTAATTTCAGATGAAACAGAAATTACTTTACCATTAAGTAATTCTAGGGTAGCGGAAGATGCAATTATATTTCTAGATCGTCTCAGAGAAAATCCGATAGCTTGCTTTTCGAACTGAATATGTGGTGTATGTAAAAAGGCTTTCATAAGTACCAAACTAGGCTTAAGATCATAGTTTACTTCTGATTCGTAAATCTTGTTTGATGCCCATTGTAATCTTGCTTGGGATTTCACAGTGAGAGATGATTCTGCACGGGAAATAGATCCTTGAGAGCTCCACTCTTTGTTTTCAAAAGAGCTATCCAAAGATTTAATTGCTGCCTTTGTAGTCAACTGCATATCATTGACGTTTTTCCTAATGAGAGCTTCAGCTGAAAGTTCGACCTTATCCGAATGACTTCTTGACATTTTAATGGAAGTTGCAATTCTTTCGCTGCTTAAATCATATTTAATGGTAGCGCCAATTGGCTGTGACTTCATAAGAGTTGCTTCAAATTGTGCTTCGTGTCTTCCCATTATACGAGAATCTCCAGAAGCCGAAATGTCAATATTCACTATCTCGGTTACCTGCAATTTACCTGTGGCGGAATATGAAGGTCTGGAACCACTGCCGGTGTTTTCAATTTGCGTCAGAAGAAGCATTTTCTGGTTTGGGTTACGATCAGCATCCCACTGAACTTTAACTTTCAATTTCTTCTTATTTTCTAAATTCAAATCACTTGATGCAATGATGTGACGAGGCTTCCTGAGCAAGTTAAGTTTCAAATCCATATCTACAGATTTCCTGGTCAATTCTCTAAAGACTGTAAATTTAGCTTCCATTTGAGGTACTTTCAAACTAAGATGGCTAGCGCCTTTCTTGTTCAAATGAGCCTTAATGAAATGTTCTGATGTTCTATCTAAATTCAGTCTTCCTTCAATTCCAATATTTTCTTTGCCTAATTTCAGTGAAGCCTTACTCTTGATTGGTGACTGACGCTGGGGAAGTCGAAGAGTAGTCTCAATTTCATAGTTGTGAGTGGAACGGTCACTTTGTTTCTGGACTTTGTACTTGAGTTCAGCTTTCCTATCAGATTGCCACTGAACAAGGGAATTTCCTTCATAAATACCTGAGCTAGTTTCTTGAACTTCATCTTGATACATGAATTTTCTCTGGCTTGGAAGTTCAACTTCAAGTCTGACTTTCTGCATCAATGGTTTTGAGGATGGTTTCTCCCAGTTCAGAAGTCCTTTGACGTGTTTCTCCTGCTTGTATCTTAAATCAGCTTCAACGGAAATCTTGGAATTCTTTTGGTATTCATGTGCTACTTTGAGCTCACTATCAATGTTAAATTGTGGTGCTTTAACAGCTAACCTGCACTCGCCTGGGGCATTCCTTGGCATCTGACTGGAATGTAAAACTGTGATGTAAGTTTTTTCTGGGTTCCTTCCGTATTTCAAAGTAATGTCATTCTTCAAAGATTCCCTAAGTTTTCCTTGCATACTCCACTGCAGTTGCAATTTTGCTGATGGGAACTGGGTCATTTCAAATGAAGCAGATGTTCTTAGCTTAGAAGCACTCTGTTGGATTCGTTTTGAAAACATTATGGTGTGTTTCTGGGACCTCTGTCTTTGGTAGTCAATCTTAATGTCGGATATTAAAGCTTGAGATTGTTTTGATTGTTTCTCAATTGAACCTCTCAACTGTACATCCATAACGGGAGCTATTAATGCAATATCAGAACTAACTTTCCATTCGGCATTCTTTGATGTGCTGACACGACCCTCGGTCGTCAAAGTTCCTAGATAAAAAAAGTATATAAAATCAATATTTTCGTGTGAACAGAGCACATGCTTTCTGAAATTAATATTTAATCAAAATAGTCATGTAGACTTATTACGTATAATAGATCCTGAGTTTTATTGCGGTAAAGCAAGAAAACAAAGTGCAACAATTCAGTGCATGTAAATTTTGAAGACTCCGGCATATGATTTCTCAAATGTTTGGATTTTACTTATTAAAAACAATTTACAGTAAGCATTAAAGATACGATTTCTGAATGAGGTAAAGTTTTTAGTAATAATTTCTGTATAACCTTTTTATTTTTAATTTACATTAGTGAACAAAAATATTCAGCTTAAGTTCAAAGTGATTTGGGCAGCTAGATCAGCAACAAAAAAAAAGTCATAATCTCCATCTAACGTTTAACATCAATTCCAGAGACTCTTCTTCCTTACTACATACTTGAAACTTACTCATAAGACTTTATACATACCTTTAAGGGACAAAGGCCTGTTCTGGGGCACGTTAGATTTTATATCGATGGCGACTTGCTGTTTTCGTCCTTTTGTAACAGTAACATCACCACCCAATTTGACAACACGAGAGCTTGGAAGAGAAATCTCAATGGAAGGTTTGTAGATTTTTTGTTGGGTGGAATCAGATATTTGTGTTGAAGCTCTGACTGAAATCCTCTTAGATCCACAGTGTACTTCAGCATCTCCTTCAACCAAATCGTTTCGCATGGTGCATGAGCCTATAATTGCAGATTTCAAATGAGCGATAAGTACAAATCGCAATTAATTTACAGACAGCAAATTACTTAGTGTTTCGGGGCCTGACTAAATAATCAGATGACTCGAGACATACTGCTGTTTCAGAACTCTAGCAGGAATTTGATAATTAGTGTTGACTGCTTCAAAGTTTCGGTAAGTTTTGTTTTAATAACATTAACTGGTAGAAAAGAAGAAGAAATAAATTCAAATCCTATTTTGGTAAGAACTCTAGCATATTTATTTTATAAATATAATAAATAATTTTTAAAACTTTTGGGAGATACTACTGAAATATCTCATACTTTTGCTCGATTTAGACTGTTTACTAATCAGGCCCTAACTCTATAGTAAATAATTAGATAAACTTACCTCTGGCGGAAGCACTCTTGAATGGGCTCTTCAAATCGACAGTAAATTCTTTTCCTTGAGCAGATTTTCTAATTTGCAGCTCTCCGCTAAATCTTCGAGATACACGAGATTGTGGAGTGTCTAAAGCAATTTGGTAGTTCATGACATCGGCCTGAAAATTAAATGAATCAGTAAGTGGAGTCAATGCCGAAGGTTTGTTTTAAATTTTGCCCTAAAAGTCAATTGTTCTTTCTTAGCTCCAGTTATGGGGCAGTAATTTGTAGTTTTAAATCAGTAAATGTACGAAGGAATATTTTTTTGTGAAAAAAATCAAACACTAAGCCAAAACAATAATCAAAGCTCTGATTTCAATTAAATTGCTGAAGTTTTTAACTGCGTAGTTAGTTTTACTCAAATACCGGAGATGAAAGTTTATAGATGTTTCGCAATATAATTTACTTGAATATGAATGAATAGTTTTTAAATATTATTATACATTAATGCTTATAAAAAGAGTTAAAGTAAAAGTAGATTGGCTTAACACAAATAAAAACAACGTTAATCACACATAAAAATTAGATTATTCCATACACCTGTTTTGGACAACGAGGAACCCCTTTTTTCAATGAGAAGTGCACTTATGTGTAAAAGAACATCCCATAGCAGCTATTTTTTTTTTCTTTTAACCATAAGCTCACCAATTCTGCATTGACAATTTTGTTTCTTGAAATCCCAGAAAATGTATATGTAATATTTGTGCTTCATCAATGTCGTTTTTACCTGTTTATTTTCAACATAAAGTTATTGTTTTATTTATTGATTTTGCTTTATGAATAAATAAATTGAACATGCAGAAAATATAATCGCGTTCAATATTTCAAACAAATAACGAGATATTTCGGCAAATTTGCTCTCAAGTTACAAAATTATTTAACCGGGTATAAAACGGAATTAAAAATTTTTTCCCTCTCTATAATAGCAGCTAACGTGTATATACTTACTTGACGTTTTGGGATTTCAACTTTAAGTTCATAGCCCTTCATTTCAGGATCAGATTTTTTGATGCTCAGTTCAACGTTTCCGATTCCTCTAACGTAGGGGAACTTCTTGTCAAAGAAGGGTCGAGGAACTTCCCATTTTCCACAAACTGTTAGTCCGAGTGGTTTCTCTAATTGAGAGATGCAGCTGTCAATTTTCTTGTGCATTTCTCCTAAAGCTAGTTTTTCGCTGTGGTCGGGGTTGACTTCAATCACATTTGAGCTAAAAGTAAACACAAAATTAATAATCAAGAAAAAGATTAAATTGAAACATATGATACTACAAATTAATTCACTATCAGCTTTACATAAAAATTTACGTCAAATTTTGCTTTTTTCAATCTGCCCCTATCGAAATAGAGTATTGAAAAGTTTTAACCTCTGAAGGTTAACTTTGTGTGGGAGTTACTTCAAATAAATTAACCAGAATATAAAATTTTAGCTGTTTCAAAGAATTAATTTATTGTCATTTCACAGTAAGTACTTTGCACTTAAGTAAATATTAAGTTGAAATAAGTCATTTTATATCATAAATTCTAATCGCCAAAATTATAAAAAATTGATTTAAAAATAGGGTATAACGTTGGTTATTCATTTAAAAATACTTAATTCTACTTTAATTACCTCAATTTTGCAACAAGTACGTTGTCGGAAGGCATGGTAAGGCTAGCAAGAGCAAGGTGACCCTCTTTAAGTTGGAAGCGAGCTTCAATGTCAGATTCAGAGTGCAGAACTGTCACGATCTTCATATCAGGTCTTCCGGTGTTCGAGTGCATACCAACTGTAGCTGCCATTTCAACGTTGCAACTGAAATTCATTATAAAAATGCATTAATCATGCATCTTTGAAAACTAAAGAAACAGGGTTTAGTTACGGAAACCACACTTATTCTCACCTGGGCTTAAATCGTCCATGGATGTCACCATTTCTTGGGCGTGAAAGCAGATTCAGAACGTCAAATTTGCTGCTTGCTGTAAGACCAACAGTAGCGCTTCCAGTTACACCAAATGAGTAAGATCTACCTGTTACGCTGGGAATAACAAGTTTGGAATTCATGAAGAGGAAGCTGTGTGAAAACTCTGCGCTTTTTTCGTGGGAAATCTGCAAAATTAATGAATACATATAATGCTACATCTACATCCTTAGGATGTATTTTAACTTAGAGTAAAATTGTTCTATTATGTACCTGGTTCATTACATCAACAGCTTGTAACATTTTCTTCAATCCGGTCAGATCTGATGCAGTAACTTCGAAGAACTCAATACCCATGGTTCGTAAAAAGATGGATGCTTGTAATCCACTCTGTAATTGTAAAAGTGAAAAATTATTAAGATGCATTCACAATCGGTTCAAGAGCACACAATTTCTGAAGCTTAATTACAGCCTCAAAAACGTTTATTAAATAAAGGCACAATTTTATAGAAACTTTTTAACCCTCAATTTTATTGCATTCCTTTCGGAAAGGATGAAATATATTTTGTCCAAAAACTTACTTCGCTTGAACTTTCTGCTTTTGATTTCAGTCGCAAAACCTTCTTCATAAGCTCTTCAAGACCATCAGCGCGAACTCCCATCTTTGAATTGAAATAAATAATTAGAAGTTAATAAGTAATATTCCATTAATTAAATATACATATAATTATTTTTTTAATATTTTGCTTCGAAAATCAGTACTTTTAATTTGTAATAATATTGACAGTAAGAGTTAATTAGATATAAACATTAGATATAAACATAGATGATCCAACAGTACTTAATTCATTATTTTTTACAATAATTGAATTACTACGTCATATAAAAGGAGAATTGAAGTTTTATTTTTTCTTCAAAATAAGGATTTGATGTTATGAAATTGATGTGCAGTTGTAGCTTTTAATAAATTATAATTTACGTCATCGGCTTTTGAATGTTTTGGCACATAAAAACCATTTAAATATTTAAATAAATTGATCTTAATTGATGTAATAAATTAAGTCATTCGTACATGAATGCTTTTTATTTTTTGAGTATAGATACATTTACGTAATGACGTACAAATTTCAAAAATTCTATTCAACTACTACTTCAAATTTTTCTTTCTATAAATCTGATCACTAAGAAATTAAACATGTAATTGGGGTGGTGGAATCAATTGTTTGATTAATTACTCCAGTAGAAAGCAGCTAAATATTACTTTTTTAAAGACTTTTCATTGCATTATTTATTCATTTGTTTATTTATTTTTATTTAATCAATATGAAAGACACACAAAGGTATATTCACCTCAAACATGTTCAAGCGAGAGCCGAACAAATCGATGTCAAATCTGGTGTGCAAAGATCGGGGCATCAAGGATTCTGGGTTATGGATCAAATCAGCTTCAAAGCTACCACCCACGTTCAAAGGTTCACTGAAGGTAGACAACTCGATGTTCTTTGATGAAGTCCAATAGTTGGCGGGCATCTTGGGTTTCACGTTTTGGAGAAGGTTTCGGACAGATTTCTTACTTGGAGAAGACGATTTCTTCACGTTGGTGATTAAAGTGGCAGCGTATGATGCAACTGAAATATTTGTGAAAATTAGTAATGTAAGAATAATTGTTTTAACATCAATAATCGAATCTTAAATCGCTTATATTACCTTGCTCGTTCTTTTCATTGTCAGTAACTTTCTGTACTTCCTGAATTTGTTGCATGGTGGCATTTCTCATGATGCTGGAAAGGGCAGCAATCCTGACCTCATAATGTTCCTGAGTGTTTGAGAACAAGCTGAGCAATTCCCTTGGTCTAACCTAAAATTACCATGAATGTAAATGGGTTAATAAAATAGGTATTTAATTACAAATGCATGTTGAGTGTCTATTTAAAAAAATCCCAAACAGAATGTCATAATTTTAGTCGCAATTAATTCTTACTGACATCATACGTGCAAATAACAAAATATCTATACATTTCACAAAAAATGTGAAGGAATACTCAGTATATTTCATTTCAAAAGCTATGCAGCTAGTTTTATTAACAACCAAAGACG
Organism: Uloborus plumipes; assembly: GCA_038373865.1. Lineage (NCBI taxonomy): Eukaryota > Metazoa > Arthropoda > Arachnida > Araneae > Uloboridae > Uloborus > Uloborus plumipes. Next base: position 11,080 of record JAXGGA010007842.1, on the reverse strand, counting down.
CTTGAGCACTTACTATTATGAAAACAAAAGTGTCCTTTTCTTAAAACCAACATTTAAAAAATAGTTTTGTATATTTCATTTGTTCTTTATTAATTAATCATGTGACTTAAACTTACCTTTTCTGTTCGTCTGAAAGAATCAATAGCAGCCAACCTCACTTGAATTGAAGGTACACTTGATCTGGTGCATGCCAGAATGTTTGACTGAGCTTCACCTAAGTATCCCATGTTTCCGAAAGCTTTCAAGATAGCAATGATCTGCAATAAAAAAAAAGCTTTAACTTTAGAATCAAAAAATAAATAATTCGTTAACAGATTGAAATGCTGTGAAAAGTTTACAAAAAAGGAAATTTTATGTAAAATTCCTCTTCAGTAAATTAAATCAAATGTAAATAAATTCCTCTGTAGTAATTTTCTTTACCTCTTTTTCATCATCATAAGAGCAATGGCGTCCAATGGTTTGGCTGAGCTCAGCTACAATTTGTTGAACAGCTTGTGACCTTTCACAATGGTGTTGTTGACAGTGTCGTCCAACCATAGCAGAAACTCCAAGAAGAACTGATGCAGATTTATCCTTCTTCAATAAATCCTACAAAAAAAGAAGAGATTTTTAACACAAAACTGTCTCTTGTTGTTTAAAGTTTTTAAAAGTATAATATTGATACTTACGACAACAGCGGATAAAGTCTTGTCAGTTGGTTTTCGAATGAATGCTAAAGATACAGTCCACAATTTTGATTTTACTCCCACTACTTTCTTTTGTACAAGCAGTTTAACCATTAATTTGATTGATCCTTCACTACCGGCCATTGGTAGAGCATCCACAAAGACATCCCTATAAATGATATTACATAATTATCTAACTGAACCAAGAATTTTACATAAAGATCAACTTAAAACATTTTAGCAAAATTATTTTAAGTAAAAACTACACTGAGTTCTAAATATTGCAATAAAAATGTGCTCAAGTCACTTTTTCTCCAAATAACTTAGCAAATTAGTAATTACATTTACATCTTAGTTTCCTTTGAAGTTTTTTCTTGCAAGTTTTATCATTACTTCAGAATTACAAATTGAATAAAAAAACGTAAATAATGTTCTCCATCATTGCTCTATCGTGCCGTTCGGACAGCATAACTATAGATTAAAATATTTACCTTTGGATTCTTTGCAACCCTGACATACATGTTTACATTTTTATTGTTACTACTTTTGAATTTTAATTTTTGTTTTAATGTTGCTTATACGACTTTTCTTATGGCGTCAATGCAAGCAAAATTTTGAAGCATGAAGTTGGTCTCTTTTCCAGTGGAGCATAAATAAAAAGCATATTTTAATTTGAAAAATTGAAATTACTTCAAGACGAAAGCTTCTGCTTTAAAGTTTTTAATTTTCAAGTTATGCAGTTATGACATTAAAATTAAGTTAAAGAACGCCTTTTTGAGGATGCTAAACTATAAACCAGTTTCACTCTAAAGAATGAAAAACTAAATGCACGTACTTAATTTTCTTGGACGAGCAAATTTGTCCACTTTCCAAAGATCGATAGATTTTTTCCAGCGAATCATATGGCAGATGTTTGCAGTAGGATACTAAGTCAAAGAAGTCCTTGCTAATAGTTGCATCAACGAGTCCACTGTTCTTCTGGCACATATTTTTAAGCAGTTCTTCGACTTGTCTCTCATAACGCTCAACTCCGGCGTCTTCTTCGAGGTTGTACAAAATTGGATGTTGCGCATGAACCGACTCTGAAATGGAAAAATATAATTGGTAATCAACTTTGAAAGAGTATACATAAATTATAGAATGATTTTGTCTGTTCCCTATCTCCCCTTCCCCCCCTCCAAATGTGAAAACAAAAAACGTAATAACCCAGTAGATTGATGAATTTTTTATAACACATTTGCTATTTAATTCAACGAAAATTTTGCTACACATGTTTAAAAACAACCGTGTCTAATCTTTTAATCGTGATATTTTTAAATCATTTCTCTTTTTAATTAAATTTGTATTTGAACTTACCCATTTGAGGTGCTAAACCATCGCCTTCAGAAACTGATCGCAGGCGAAGTTCAACTTCTCCTTCAAATTCAATGATACTGTCCTGCTGCCTGAAAGGTTTAATTGTAGCGTATTCCTTGCACTTGACATTCTTGATAACCTGCTGTTCAATTTCTTGTTCACAAGTTAACCTTTCTTCAGGGAAAATAGGAACTGTGTTGATTTCCTGTAAAAAGTCAAAATTTCGTTAGATGCAATAATAACTAATAAAAGACTCAAAAATAGTGTTGTCAAAAACACAAACAAGACTCACCGAATCTTCTGATTCATATGGGTTTGTGATCAAGGATGTCACTGAGGTATGTCGGTTGGTGCAGGATTTCAAGTCTTTGGATTTCTGAACAACTGTAGCCCTACCTTGTTTTACGGTATATTTTGTGGCACATGTTCCCAAACTGTCAGTCTGAAATTAAAATAAATATTTATTAATGGTGTGACCAGTTAAGTTTGAACACTTAAAACTAAAAATATAGTCTCAGTTTTCACTATTCAATAAAAGTTTAACCGAAAGTAAAATAATTGCAATTGTAAAAAAAAAGGATGAAATATGTTACTTGTATCTTAATTTTTTTAACTTCAAACATAAAAAACGTTGATTCAATTTTTTGATTATTTGTTAAGAAATACTTATTTTTGCTCTTACTTATCTTTAGAATACTCAACAATTTTTTATTTATTTATTTATTTATATTTAAGATCAAAATTTAAAATTTAACTGAGCTTATACCCTTAACTATAAATGAAAGTATCAAGACAGAACTTTCAGAAGCATCACTTTGCTGATTAACACGCATTATGCGTTTATGATTTAATTATTCCTACTGATTGAACTCATCGTTAAAGAGAAAGATTCATGACATATTACCATACAAGTTTCCACAAAAATAAACTTACTTCTTTAACCATTTGATCAGCATCAAATTCAGTCATGGTGTTAATAATCGAAGAGAGGATTCCCTTCTTGATGTTCTGTGATTGAGTAGATTCTTCTTGGCTGGAGCACACGTGATCAATTTTGCCATCCTCAAAAGCAAAAGGCATTGGTACTTCTAACTGCCTCATCAGTTCAGAAGTTTCCTCTTGGGATGCTCTTTGATCAATTCTGATACTCCTCAGCTAAAAATGCAAAATCACACAAATTAACCTTCAAAAAATATTTGCCAAATTTAAATGGGCCCAAATATTTTTACTTTTATCTAACTATGCGACTAGCATATTTTATATTTGTTTTGATGAAACTATTCGAAATATGTGTATTCGTTATATTACATTAAATGTATAACTTTTCTACTATTTTTATCAACTGAAAAATTTTATCTTTTCATAGTGTGAAAGAGAAAATACTATACAAAAGATAATTTCCTGTGTTATAAAAATAGTACTTACTAATAGCTAACCCTTTGAATACCATATGTTTTGCAGTAGAGTGGAAATTTGCAATATTTTCAAAAAAAAAAAATACACTATAGTTTTAAACAATAACTGGTTTTATTTTGCTAGTATTCACAATACCATAGAAAAAATATAATTGTACATTATCTGTATTCGATAATCAATAAATAAATTTTGTGTTTAAGGGGTGCGTATGTCCCGTTGAAAGGATTAATGTAATGCATTTAAGAGTACTATGAAAATAATTACAACAACAATTATTATTAATTTTGAAAAAAATTTAGCATTTTAAAGATTATTGAAATTTAAGGGGATTTAATTGAAAATTAAATAGGAATAATTATTTTGAATTTTAAGTAGTATTATAAAATGTTACCTGTAGAATCATGTCACATTTGCTTATGACGTGAATTTCTGCTTTTCCGTTAATTTGTGCTTTCTGTTTCCTTTGTCCGGCAATTTTAAGGTAGTTGACGCCCTTGTAGTCGTAGGTGTAAATCTGTCCAGGTTCATATTTAAATCTATCACTTTCCGCTGAAAGTTGAAAAATAGCATTTTATACTTTAGGTGCAATCGGTTTCACAGAGTAAAATTTTTAAAAAATATTACAGTTGTTTTATTACAGTTTCGAGGTACAAAACGTTATGTTAGGGGTTTCATAAATGGAAACACCAATGTTTCAAAACTGTTAATAAGTTAAATTATGAATGAAAAATTACAGCTAAGTCTAAATTCAAGAAAATTCATAATTGTATTTGAGAAACAAAAAAATAAAACAATAGTAACTTATTAAGCATTCTTTTGCTATATTTATACTTAGAGTAATAATATTAACGTTTAAAGTGCCATCTGAACTGCCTGCTATGGCATTGACAGATTTCATCACAAAGATCTTTTTTACCTGCATATGTAAGAAATTTACTTTTATTTCCACAAATAAACATTAAAAAAAATTACTTACTGCTTGCACAGCTAGTAGCACATCGCACTTCTGACTGTCTCTGGAATGGGCCTAAAAATTAAATATAAACTCCGTGAGTTCAAATGGCTAAAAACTACAAAATATACACGGAAAAAAATAAACTTTCATTTTTACAGTATAATACTGGAAAAAGAGGTTTTACAGTAATAAACTGTAAAATTAGCAGTTTTACTATTTATTACTGTAAAATTAGCAATTTTACAGTTTATTACTATAAAATTAGCTGTATCATACTGTAAAACCAATATTTCATTTTTGCAGTGTAGGAAAAAAGTATAAATTTTTTGTTTCAATTTGTTCTCAAGTATTTTTGAAATATAGTTGAAAAAGTTGTGTATTTACTGCCTTTTTAGTGCTTAAATTTTAAAATTAAATATAAACTTCATCTGTTCAAGGGGTTAAAAACTACGAAATTGAGAAAAACAAAAATAAAACAAATATTAATTTTTGTTTAAACTTTTTCTTAATTTTATTTAAAATAGTTTTGTACGTAGCACAATTAATCGTAAACTTCAAAATGATATTGTTGTATTTGACGCATGTTCTTATTTAACGATAAGAATTTAAGTAAAAATACTACTGTTAATATGAGTGAATTTTTTTGAAAAACATTTATACTTGTTCAGTTAATAGTTCCTTCTACTTATAAAAGCGTTGAAAATAGTGCAAAAACAATAAAATACTAATATATTCTAAACCGAAATCATACATGATTTCATTACATTTTAAGTGAAAAAACAGTGCATAAATTAAAGTCACGCTTGCTCGAGTGATTGAATTTAATATGAACCCGATTTTCGATATACGTATTCAACCGCTCCTCTTCTCCATTCGAGGCTGTTTGATAATTTTATAGGCCAACACTAAAAGCAGAGAATTCAAGGTCTCGAAATTTAAATTTCTCAAAGAGCATACAATAAAAACAAAAATGTTTCTGATACATTTTAATTTTTAAAATAATTATTACAGCTAAAAATGTCTATTTTTAAGTAACAGTCAAAATGATTTTTATTTTTTCCCCTTTAAAAAATATCAGGGGGGGGGTTCGAATTAGTACGTAACTAGATATATCCAAGTTTTTGGAAATGAAAAGCTCCGACTAAATGCTTGGGACCTCATGGTGAAAAGTATTAAATTTAATTTTCTCAAAGAAAGCAGAGTAAAAACAAACTCTTAAAATTATTTCTGATATGTTTCATTTTTTAAATAATTCTCACAAGCAAAAATGTATTTTTTAAGCAGCGAATGAAAAGTATTTTCTTTTTCTTCTTTTCCCTTAAAAAATATCTCAGGGATTTTTGTTTTCTTTTTTTTTTTTTTTGAATTAATATGTTTTTTCCAAGTTTTCGGAAAATGAAAAGCCCCGAACTCTAAAATCAGAAGCATGATTAATAGGACTCTTCAGGCAGATTTCTCTAAGTGATAATACTTACCAGCAAAAGCAGCTCCCACCAGGCATGCTACTGCGATGAGTCTCAGCCCCATGATTGCTGAGGTGCTGAGGAATGACTCCGGTAGTGAGGAGTGGCTATTTATCCCAGTTTAAATAGCCAACGTAAGTAACTTCAAACTCCCCAGATCTTGCACCAGCAAAAATATCAAGACGATAGCGCAGCTCAAAATTGCTAATTTGCAAAATTATGGAGGTTAAAGGGTAAAGACGTAACCACTTCTCAAAATTATCTATGCAAGAAATCTTACCGTCTCGTCATCAATAACACTCTGAGAAATGCAGCAGGTTTGTAAGTCTAGGATTACCGTTTCAAATATAGAAACTAACAATAACATTTTATCTATTTTTCAGTCCAAAATCCTTTCAATGAGTAATCCGAGAAGTTTAATCTCTACAATATTTACAACGGAATAACTACAATGTTTTGTGATATTACTTTAGAAGGTGTTAGTAAAACATTCCAGTGACTTTCTGATAAAGATCCATTGTGGTTCTTGTTGAAAGAAAAAAATAAATATAATCTTCCAACTTCTAATCTAATAATCTTAATACTCATAATATTTACAAAGGAATAACTACAATTATTTGTGATATTATTTTATAAAGTGTTAATAAAACACCCGCTAAGTTTTTGATGAAGATCCATCGTGACACTAACTTAAAAAAAAAAAAAAAAACCTGTCAGCATATATCTAAAGTTAAACTGTACGCCTAAAAGGCTCTGTCAACGTTTATTTTGCGCATTATTTTAGGGGTATAACAAATCACGTATTATATTTTGCAGTGAAATATTTCTACCTGCTGAAACTTTGTAATGTGAAATGTTTTAAAATCTAAAAAGAAATTCTTTTTGCTCAGTATAGTTATAAAAAGAATACTTAATGTGTTAATTCGTAAATTTAATCTTACTTTATAATTGAGAGCAATAAAAATTTGTATGATTTTATGATGATTATTCCTATGAACTTTCTCCAAACAATTTTCTTTTTTCCGGTGAAATGATCTCAATCACTCTTTATTATATATATATATATATACGGTAATATTTAAATTAATTATTATTTATTTATTTTTGATAGAGTATGAAAAGGAAATGTTTTAATTAAATACGTTTTTAAAGTTATAAGTATCCAGAAAGTGTAAATGAAGTGATAATAACAATATTCTTTGCGTTGAATTTGCGTTTTTCCTTGTGTAAAAAAAAAACCAATACCAAAAGAAAACTCTAAAGGACAAAATTATTTTCCAGGAGTCTCTCAATTGCTTTCTGGCAGTGAAGAGGACATGAAAACAGCTATTTAGAGCTTGCTTGCAAAAAACGAACTTTTCAGTACAGTTGAAAGTTGAAGACTTGTGTTTTGATACCACTGAGGAAAACATAGAAGTTGCGAAAGGTCATTTACTTGATTAGAATGAAAACCGGAAAAAACTACTTTATTTACCTTACAGACAACATGTATAAGAAAAACTTAAAGTCTGCGAAAACTAACAGTTCATGTCATTTAAAACAATATGTGTTATCGTAAATCCTTACTTCAATGAGCGACCCGATGGTCAAGTGGTTATGCGCGTCAGGTTGAAGTTCCTGATGGAATGAGAACGAGTCCAGGTCTGTAAGGATTTTTTCGAATAGCTGCATGTTTTTTTTTTTTTTTTTTTTTTTTTTAATGATTTTAATGATTGTAATGTTCTTATGCAATTACATCCTCCCATGGAAATGTGCCCCATATTTTTTTATGGTTCAAAATGACAGTTTTGGTCGGATCTTTGTTAAAATTGGCAATGGGGTCCTTCGATGCTGTAGAATTTTCTTATGGACGTTTGCGCCATTTTTGGGGGCTTTGAATCGATTGTGGCAATAAATGGTTTTTGATTTGCGGCACTTATATTATTTTTTCAAAAATTATATACACTATCAATTATATTATGTTAATTTTTGTACCTTTATAAAATTCTGTATTTTATACTTTGCATTTACGTCAAATTCAAGGTAAAATTAAAAGTCAAAAATTCTGAAGAAGATAAATATATGTTAAAAATTAAAGTAACTATTTTTTGTGATTTTCATATTGGTTGTGACCAAAAAACATCATTACAAACAAATAAAATGTATCAAACACCATGAGTGTTGAGTTATTAGGCAAAATCTGCTGTGTAAAGTTTTTTTCACTGCGAGAGGGCGGGGGTATGAACGACCATTAAAGTGACACAAATTTTTAAAAAATAAAGGTTGGATCTCCAATTATCTTGCTTCGTAATTTGAACCCACCCCGGCTGTGTAACGGTACGCGATTAGTCATTCAAAAATTAATGAAAAACGTGATCGAAGCCAGGATTTTAAATGGCAAGTTCAGAGGTGAAAATATACTCATACCACGGATTTCTATTATACCTACAGATGTGCCAATTTAATTCAAACGTATTCAGTTTCCGATTAGATTGGCATTTGCAACGACTATCAACAAATCCCAAGGTCAAACGATGTCTGTTTGTGGCTTAGATTTGAGAACACCATATTTTTCACACGGACAATTATAGGTGGCATGCTCTCGAGTGGGTAAACCATCCAGTTTGTTTGTGTTAGCTAAAGATGGACTAACAAAAAAATATTGTTCACGCTATAGCATTAAGAGATTGATATTGTTTAATAGTGTTACTCTCGTAATTGTTTAATTAATGATATATAATTTTAAGGAATAAATTATAATAACTTAAAAATAATGTTTGCCTTTTGTTATTTTTATATTCCCTCATCGTTCACAGCGCTCCATGCTTATTTCACGCATATACCACATTCTTACATACATACAATATACACATTCTACCATACATACATACATACTTACAATAAGTAAGCTATTTTTTGTCTACACTAGAAATTACTAGGAAATATTTATATGGCAAAACAACGTTTGCCGGGTCAACTAGTATATATATATAGATAGATATATAATTAGAGAGTTTTGGAGTATGAATGCTACATGAAAGTAACCTAACTCAATTCAGAAACACATACACTTCCTCATTACTCCCAAAAGTAGGAAGAATTGTCAAGGTAAGAGATCTCCGTTTTAGAGGTGCACTATATACTACTTCTAAGCATACTGATTTGGCATTGATGATAAATATTTTTGAACCATATCAGTAAAACAGAAAGGTTGTGCTCCTTTTCCCAAAAGAGCAAGTTGGTATACAAAAAACAAAAGAAGACTACAAAAAGCTGCTACAGTTAGTTCTATATTTTTAGGCGGGCGAAAAGAGGAAAAAATTACGTTTCGATTACCTTGTGCTTTTTAACATGCACAGTAACCGATAAAAGCTGTTTATTGTCTGAATCTATCTTGACTCAAAAAGAATAGCAAGGAATGAGGAATGCTTCTATATTTATTATAAACATGCGTATTAAAACGCCATACAATGCTTCCATAGCCTGTAAAGCACCATCTCAAGATTTGATGTTTTTAAAAGATCTTTATTTTTGCAAAGAAAGCTGCTTTCAGAGGACAAACTTTTAGCAACAATTGAAAATTGAAGCCTAGTGTTTTGATACCACTAAGACAAATATAGAAGTTAGATAAGATCATTGTGCTTTATTAGAACGAAAATTGGAAGCCGAAGAAGTTTATCTATTTTGCTGACACCATGTATATGAAAAACTTCTAAAGTCTGCATATGAAATATGCATTACTACGTCCAATGGACCTGATCTCGGATTATTTAAACGTTTTCAACAAGTTTAGGTCAATAGAGATACTTCTAAACATACTGTTAGAACTAATGATGAAGTTGTTTTGAGCAATATCGGTAAGGACAAAGTGATTATGCTCCTTTTTCCTGAAAAGCAAGTTAATATTCAAAAAGCAAGAGAAGACTACGAAGAGGTGCAACAGTTATAGTTACTATATTTTTAGGAGGGACAAGAAGGGGGGAATTACATTTCGACCTCCTGGTGGTGCTTTTTACCATGCTAGGAGAAAGGTGAAATCTATTTATTGCTTGAGTATTTCTTGACTCAAAAGGAATTTCACGGAATGAGGGAAATTTGTATATTTACTATAAACATAGCTTTGTAAAATGCTCCCTTAGCCTGTGAAGCACCATTTCAAGATTTGATGTTTTTAAAAGATTTTTTTTTTGCAAAGAATTAAGGGAGAAAAATTTCTCAAGAAAAGCAAACTTTTATGGACACTTGAGATATCTTACTGAATAATTGGTCTCTTAAACAATTTTTGATGATACTATTCTTGTCGAGCAGAAAAAAAAGGTGGCAGATGCATTTAAAGAAAAAGAATTAACTAAGTGTGACTCCAAGCGCTTCCATTGGAATGCAAAGGAATAGGTTGAATCTACACACAAAACCCTACATAACTTTGTACCTCAAAAGAACACCCAAGCCTTTTTATTGGTATAAAATATCCTCGAATTTTATTGCTCGTTATCCTGGAATTCTCTTCATGATTATCGACATAGCCTAACAGTAGTCAGAAATTTTATAGTTGTAAATGATATTATAGAAAGAGTTGTAAAGGTTATAAAAGAACGAGATTACAAGAACGACGAGGAGCTACCGCAATGCTTATTGCAAATTGTAAAAGATTATCTTAGCCGTTTTCCATCCTGTTCAAAGCACTCTTAAGCATAAGCTATTAAGCTATGTAACCTTGTATTAGTACAGTTTAGTAGTATAAAAACTTGTCTTGTAGTTAAGCACAGCTGTGCCTTATTTATGTTATTTTTACTACTAAACATTATTTATAATTAAAATAAAGTTATTAAAAGAGCTGCGTGTGTGTGTGTGGGAAAATTAAGGAACTTCGCTACATTATTTCCTTTTTCAGCCACTTTGAGGCAGATGTTATTATTGATTTTTTATATAGTTTTTAAAAGCTGATTAATATCCCCCCCCCCCAAACGAAAAGAAATAGAGGATGAGACTCCCTTAAAATATAAATAAAATTTTTGTCTATATTCTCAGGACCATCTTAACATGTACACACTCTGTAACAAAAAAAATCGACACACCAAGAAGGAGTAGTCAGAATGAAATGAAATGTTTCATACGTGAGGATAACATTGAGATAATTGGTTATTATAAAACGAGAGCAAATTTTCATTTATTACCGGGAAAATCTCAAATGAGTGGAGCTTTGAGTGAATGAAATGAGTGGACCTAGTTGCACTAATTCTAGAAAT